>SADC01000175.1:0-189581 GCA_004194705.1 Ditylenchus dipsaci
TTTTTCGAAAAAGCATCGGGGCCGTTTATTAGAGCGGGCCGTTAATATTTGATTCACCGGCCAGGGGGCGCGTTATATTAGAGGGGCCGTTATATTGGGCAGGGCCGTTACATTTAGAGGAAATACGGTATGATGAATTGTGCGAACCTACTCGCGGACTTTGTCAATTTATGAAAGTGACATTTTTTATCTCAATTCGACTTTGCCTTTAAGGTTCACCTAAGGTTCGCCAAATGTTCATACAAGGGTTTTAACCCTGTTGAACCTTCTGACCCCATGGATCGCCGGAAGACCTCAAGCTCCAACCTGCCAACGATCTTGACCCAAAACTAGCCGGGAACCATATAATAAATTTTCAGTGCACTCTTAGGGTGTACCGAAATTTCAAAATTTCGAACTTAATGATTTCAATACATTTTTCTAACTATATTTTTTTTATGACTGTGAGATATTTGTATCATTTGACCTCGGCTATAATCTCAGCTACATTTTGAGTATGGAATTCTGTAAAATAAAATTGGAGATATGGAGGAACTTTTTCCAGCACACTCTCAGGGTGATCCTATATCTCTATATAGTATGTTGGGTGGGTGGGTCACACTTTTTCTGAATTTTATGGTGTTCAAGGACTGATTTTGGCCCTTTTTGCAATTTTAGAGTTCGATATTTTTTCGGAACCCTCAAGCTCAAATATCTTAGCTTCTTTTAAGCACAAATACGTAAAATTGAAGATGCTTCTAAAAATTTTTCTTTGCCCCTAAAATTGGAGATGGTGGATTTTGGCTTGGATTTTTAGTGGATGTTTTGTGTTCAAGCTATTTTCTGAAAACTTTTGCGAACAATGTCGTATATCTTTTCCGGAGCCCTCAAGTACAAACATCTGGCTGCCTTTTAAGCACAAACACGTATAATCAAATAGCTGTCTAAAAAATTTTCCTTGCCCTTCAAATTGGTGGTAAATTTTTGGCTTGGATTTTTTGGTGGATTTTTGTGTCCAAGCCCACTTTCTGCAGGTAGGGTAGGTAAATGGCCACTTAGGGTGGGTGGGTAGCCAGATAGTATAGTTAAGTGTTCAGAAGAACATTTCTACACGCAAACTTTGATATAACCGTACACCTGTGGACCAGGTCAGGTTGTACGTTATAGTATAGGCTAAAATAGGCAGGGTAGGGCGAGGATAGGTGAGGATAGGCAAGAGTAGCGAGGATAAGCGGGGATAGGCGAGGATAGGCGAGGTACGCGAGGGATGGGCGATGGTAGGCGAGGAGAGTAGGTGGGTTTAACAGGTAGGGTGGGTGATCTACCTGAACTATTTATTGTAAATGAATTACTAATGTTCCCGCCGACCACAGGATAGTGCCTCTGAACTACCAGTGTTTCCCGGAACGGGCATAGGCGCCGATAGGCGCCTGCAGACACTAATTATATTGATATTCTAACACGAAACATTCGTTCAACAAAATTGAAAAATGAGCTTAAAAATTGCCGAGCAAGAGCAAGTATGATACAGTTAGGCTGGTATTAACATTTGGACTGGAACCGAAACCGAATTTTAGTTTTGTGAAATCGGAACTGAAATCACAATATTTTTTCGCAACCGGAACCGAATCCAAAAAAGAACCGAATTACGGGAAACCAAGTGCACCCCAATAGGGCTGATTCGCCATCGCGATATTCACCGTTGACAAAATTGCCGTCGACGAAAATTCACCATCGACTTTATTAGCCGTAGACAAACTAGCCGTTGACAAAATTAGCCCGTGCGACGAAATTCGCCATTAGCTTAATTAGCCGCGCGCAAATTCCTACCCGCCAGGGACTACTTCAAAGAATATCAAGAATAAGCCAGCATAGCCGGCTAATTGATCTGACGGTGAATTTTGTCGACGGCCATTAAGCCGACACGGCTGATTTTGGGAACGGACATAAAGCTGACGGCGAAAATCGTCGACGGCAATTTTCTCAACGGAGAATTTTGCGACGAGAATCAGTCTTCTTCGCCACCCTCTGCAAAGAGTATTTTTCTCTAAGCTGACTTTTTTCACTTTTCACCCATTTTTACACCATATGCAGCCGACGAAACAAAAGGTATTTGGTTCTTCGCGGCCAAAGACCAGCGCACTCCACATTGCAATGGATTGGGGTTGAAAAAAAATCTAAGGAACGAAAATTGTACGCTCAGAAAAAAATACTCTTTGTAGAGGGTGCACTTGGGCTTTACGATGCTACCCAGTCAGCATTACTAAGCAGCATTATCAACGTAGTATACCTAGAGGTGATTCTTAGGTAATGGTATATACGATGAACCTCCCAAGGTAATTAGCGCCCAAACTGTGGTGCTCAGGTGTGGTAACCCGGATCATGGCCGTTCGGTGCTCTCGGTTAGCAAAGAAGTAAAGAAATTTTAAAAATAAATTTGAATCTTTAAAAAATATGATAAGGGCACTCGAGTATGCGCCGAGCGAGACGAAGAGGGTTTTGCCAATTTTTATCATGTGTTTTGATTCTACTTTTGATTATTTGACTATTCATGATATCTCTTTTTTTACTAAGATCTTAGACTAACAATTTTGATTGAAAATTTTTTGAGAATGGCAAGGGGGGGTCTATAAAAAGGAATGCGACGGTGTTTTAGATGTTTCGAAGATAGAAATTTAAAATGCCGTGTAAGTTCTATCAAGGTCCTCATGTAAATTTAAAATGGGGTGAAATTTCCGATTTGATTAACTTTTGAGCTTTATAAAAACTGCCTAATACAGTTTTATAAAAATCACGCACGAATTTTTAGAAAGCTCAGAAAGTTAATGAAAACAGATATTTCAAATAACTCACAGTTTGAAAAAGTAGGTACACAGAGATACAAGAAGCTAGCCGAACAGGCGCCTATACAGCGCTCCAAAAAATACGTAAATGAAAAATTGCACCCTTGATGAGATTTTTTTGGCACTTCCAAAATATTTTTGTTAAAAATCATTAAGATTTTTTCGGTCGACTATTTTTTTTAAGCTAACGCTCTTTTTTCTATTTGCAAGTCTATTTCCGATCAAGTACAGCTTGTGCCGGTTTTTCTGTTGCTCATCGTTAATGTACCGGTTAAGATTCCACGGTTGTTTTAAATTTATACTCAATTGCTGTTAAAAAGTAGAGGGCGGAAATTGTCAGAACGAACCTCAATATGAAACCGAAAATACCCTGTTCGTCCCTACTCGCTGACAGGGGTCAGCCTGCCCTCTCCGATGCGGAGAAAGAACTTTATTTTTTTTGTCTAAAATTATTCTTCAGTTCTTCAGTAAAATTTCTCCTGCCAACGATATCTTGATCTAGTTACCATATTTTAAAAAGCAAAATTCGTGCGAATATTTAGAATAATTAATGTGGTTGGTCAAAAACTGGCTGCTTCTTTGAAATAATTTATCCATCAGGCTTTGTCTAATAATTCTCTTGCTGTACTCTCACGTTTTTCGTGTGTCACACGTTATTTTGTGTCACTTTTTTGTGTGTTTTTTTTAAATGGCGGTACAAAAGTTTGAACAGGTGAACCATAAAAGTGGACACATAAAAAGTGTGACACACAAAAAATCGACAAAAAACGTAACTTTTTTCGCTGTCTCACACTCTTAAAGAATATTGCTTATTGTGAGTGATATTTTTAGAAGATTTGATCTAAACTCTATTCACAGTTGGTCAAAAAAAGATTTGAAATAAGGGATAAGTTATACGATTTGAAATAAATTATTTTAGATTCAAAAAAGAAGCTAAAAAACTTAATTAGTAGAGTAACGACGCGCCGTGCGATTAGGGCCTACGATTGAAGGATAAATTGCGAGAGATAAATAGTGTTAGTTACAATAGTGATAAAACAGTGTGAACAAATAAAAACTTTATGATGAAACGGCAACAAAATAAAATAAGACTGAAAGTGTTTTATGGACGACGATGAATCCTTTGCAAAACTTTATCCATATTTTGCACTTTCTCTTGATGACATCCAAGTCTGAAATTAGCAAAGAGCACATCTAATTGACGTTGTTAATATTTATCCGGAAAAATGAAAAAAGAATTAACCTGCTGCAACGAAGGATGCGCTGTTCTAAAAAAAATCTTTCAGACACACAAATGACCAGTGTGTGTAAAAATGTAAATTTTGGAACCGGCACCGCACCGGCACCGGTGCTGTTGTCGGCACCGGCACCGGTGCCGCACCGTGCATTGAATGCGACTCCGGCAACGGTGCCGGCACCGGGCTGAACATTTGCACCGGCACCGGTGCCACACGAAATATGAATTTTATTGAAATTGAGCGGGCACACGAATGCTTTGGCGAGCAGTTGTCCAGAACGGCCTTTATGCCTTATTGTATTTATTGTGACACACCTGAGAAGACTCTTTCCACGCTAGCTGACGTGGCAGGGGATGGCAAGGTCACGAGTGCGATTTTGTGATAGCTTCGGGAACAACTAAATCAATTTGTATTTTAAATCAGCTCTCTCCTTAGTTGCTTTCCGTAGTCAAAAGCATTGCTTCTCAATTGACCCTTTTTTAACTGTTTCAATGTATTGGTTCATTTCTTTCATCCAATGGGTCTGAAACGTGTTTCTCAGCCTGAGATTTTCCAAATTCAAAAAAGCAAAACAAAACGAATCCGTGGCATCATTAATATGTATTAATATATGATAAAATTGATTTATGATCAATTATCACATCGAACTATACATTCCTAAACAAAGCATCCAATTCTCTCACCTCTGGCTCCATAATCATTCGCTTTAATCGGTTTGTTTGATTTGTTGTAAAAATGAATAGCGTATTTACTGTATTAAGTCCCCATGGGGAGTTATTTTTCAACCTCTAAAAAATCGAAAAATTTTGAGGTCGATTTTGAGATTTTTGGGTGCTCAAACCAAAATCTGAAAAGTGTAATCAGTAAACTCGCGGCAACTAAGAAAACGCAAAAAACAGATTTGCGAAATGTTCGCCTAGCTGAGATATAAGGTCAGTAGGGTGGTGACTTATTGAGGGTGGGGACTTAATACAGTAAATACGGTATGTGGTTTTACTGGGCTTATATACATAATATATTTTTCGTTCCGCAACGATCGATATAACGATACGATATTTTCGGCCATATTTTAGAACGATCGATACGATGTATTGTATCGACCGGAGCTCTAGTCTCAAATAGCCTAAGCCTCCACCAATTCTATTTATTTATCAACGCTTTATTTGTCGAAAAAATCAATTATCAGAAAGCAAGGTAGCTAGCAAATGTTTGACCCGGGAAGAAATGAGTACTATTGAAAGGTAGGACAAGCCGGCTACATTTTGAGTGTAAGGTTGCATCAGTTCCAGGATACTACCGAAAAGTACTATGATAGTCCTATTGAGGATTCCATCGAATTGGACATGGTTCAGTGTTTTTCGAATTTTAGCTAATACTTTAAAGTAACTTTCATATGTGTGATAGATCAAATGAAAGACCATAACCTTGGCTACATTTTGACACTGAACTTGTAAATAAAAGAAGAAAAAAATAAGGTTTGCAGCCAGTGTTAGTCGAACCCGTCACCTAGGGCGATGCATATATGAAGTGTCCCCCCCCCTTTACTCGAACAAAAGTGGCATACGCACTTCATGTTTCACTGAAATTGGAAAAAAATATTCTAATTTTAGTTAAAAAATAGGCAGCGGTGCCAGATAAAAAATCGGCACCCGCACCGGTGCGGCACGGTGCCGGTGCTTTTTCGTTAAAATTTGGCACCGGCACCAGCACCGGTGCCAGCAAAAACTTGGCACCGGCACCGGTGCCCGCACCGGTGCTTTTACATCACTGCAAATGACACACAAAAAGACGCGAATCAGATAACAAAAATAAATAGCAAATAAAACCTGATAACCAACAGAGCCGACATTCACGGGCAGACGAACCACGCTAGAATCCTGAAAATTGAATGTCGAAAAATAGAGTTAGAGAGTAACCATAGCAAACCTGAGACGAAGTAAGAAAAGTTGGAGGCGGAAGATGCGGAGGCGGCGGAACGTGCTGTGACCCCTAGAAGACACTGATCAGATAGTGGCCATAAATGATTACCCCACACATCCGACATTCAACGGCTGAAGAGCGACGTCAGAAGACTGAAAAGATGATGTGAAAAAGTTAAATGAGAAAAAAATCGTGGCAGACCTGAGATGAAGTAGGAAGAGGCGGAGGAGGCGTAACGTGCTGCGACCCTAGAAGAAACGAATTAGATAGTTACCACAAATAGAAAATCGGACCTGTTACCGACAGAACCAACATTCAGTGGCTGATTGACGCCAGAAAACTAAAAATCGATGTCATGAAGTTGAATGAGAGAGGAATCATAGCAAACCTGAGACGAAGTAGAAAGATGCGGAGGCGGCGGGAACGTGCTGCGACCCCTAGAAGACACTGATCAGATAAATAATCATACATAGTGAACCGCACCTGATTACCAACAAATCCGACAATCGACGGAGAAGAGTGATGTCAGAAGACTGAAAAGATTATGTGATAACGTTAAATGAGAGAAAAATCATGGCAGATCTGAGATGAAGTAGGAAGCAGTGGAGGAGGCCGAACGTGCTGCGACCCCTAGAAGACATGAATCAGATAGTAACCACAAATAGAAAACCGGACCTGATTACCGACCGAACCAACGTTCGGTGGCTGAAAAACGACGTCAGAAAACTAAAAAATGATGTCGTAAAGTGGATGAGAGAAAGAATCACAGAAAATTGAGACGGAGCTGGAAGAAGCGGCGGAACGTGCTGCAACCCCTAAAAGACATGAATCAGATACTAAAATTTAATAGCAAATTAGACCTGATAGCCAACAGAGCCAGCATGCACCGGTTGAGAACCACGCTAGTTGCCTAAAAACTGAATTTCATGAAACTAACTAACAGAATAATCATAAACACATATGAAGTCGTAGAAGGAAGAGGCGGAGGCGGCGGAACGTGCTGCGACCACTAAATGACACGAATTAGATACTAACAATGAATAGCAGACCGGACCTGGTAACCAAAAGAATCGACATTCAATGGCTGAAAATCACGTCGAAGACTGAAAGGATGATGTCAGAAAGTCAAATGAAAGATGGTTTTTAGAAACTGAGACAAAGATTGAAGAGGCGGTGGAGGCGGAACTTGCTGTGACCCCTAGAAGACAGGAACCAGATACAAAAAAACTGAGGACTAATCAACGGCGCACCTGAGAGCTACTGAACTCATCCATATAGCCAACTACATATAAAAAATTGATATATAAGTCAATATACTCTATATAATAACATGCCGAAATCTCCTTGATTGTTATATAGTGCAAAGCGCTCCATAGATAGATACTGATCAAAAGCTGAAAATAAAAAAACTTTAGAACAGAAAAGTAAAAACAATGATGGTCTAGGAACAAACGCAAAGAAATAAAAAATTCTAGAAACGTAAAACTATCATTTCACAGTTTTTAAATTTTGGTTCGATGACCCACTTGAGGTTGCCTAGTTTTCATCTTTTGTGGTAAAACTCAAATTTTAAGCATCTTATGCCAATTCTGATAAGTTTTCTGAACTATACGCCCCAGTTTACCCTTGGAAACACGGAATCCTTGATGAATAAATTGATTTGTATATGGGAAATTGGTTAAAAAGTGTGACAGGAAACGTCACAAAAAAGTGTGACACACAAAAAATGTGACACATAAAAAAGTGTGAGACACAAAAATGTGTGACACACAAAAAAAGTGACACACAAAAAATGTGACACACAAAAATGTGACACACACGTGTGACAAACAATAAAGTGTGACATACTAAAAAACGTGACATACATAAAAGATGACAGAGAATCCTATCAAAAATACTATGTAGATACAGTAATAATGAAATAGCAAATTTGAAATTTTCAATTGAAACAGTAATCAACACGATCGGCCAGTGAAACTATCGGCACCCGCACACTACTGACACGCACCGTCATGTATATTCACGAGCTGATGGTCGCAAGTCAATATCGTCACAAGTCAATACCATTACCAACTACTGAATAACACGAAACACAAGAATAATAAATTCTTTATTTGAAGAATTGTGCAACACAAAGAGGTAACAAATAAATCAACTACTGAATGGTACAATATTTTGCTCCTTTTTTTGACCTGCACCATCAAAAATTCTTGGTCAGCTGGAATAACTTGAATCATCGTCGTTTTCGGAAGGAGGTAGAGGCCAAGGCTGTAGAAATCAATCTCGAAGTGGACAAATCAGGATGACAAGCCTTCAGAACACTCTCCAAGCTAAACAGATTTTTCCAGCACTCAGCACCTTTGGTTTGAAAAGCCTGTCAGGAGAAATTACAACACAGAGATTCTGCTCAAGGCCAAAAACGTTTGTCTGCAGTAAGTCTTTCATACTGGCAACGGTTGCCTAAAATAAGCAAGAAAATCGTGAAAATGATAATTTTCTACATTCATCATAAAATAAATACGCACAAAATAAGACTTCTTCGTCTTCTAAGTTGTGGCCCATAAAAAATCAGTTGAGCGAACTGTTTATTCACGCAAAGGAATTTAAGACAAGTCAGAGCATCAAAATATTTAAATACCTCGTCTAACACCTCAGGAGTAGAGAATATGGCCATTTTGAAGAAGTTTTAAAAGTTTTCTCCGAAGTCGCCTCTTTTTACGTAAACTCTTATCTAATCTAAGCTATAATTGGATCAAATTGAATTTCCGCACCAAAAGTGTGAAATTCCGCACCAAATTAATTAAATTCCGCACCAAATTCAAATTCGTTCTGAAAATGTGAATTCCCGCACCAAATCAATGTGAAAATTCCCACCAAATTTTTTAAAAAAATTTTATGCCTTTTTCTGTCCAAGACCGACCAAATTTTGCATAATTTTGCAAGAATTTAAATTTTTAGCCTGAAATGACTTGGATTGCCCAGAATCCACCCGGAATGGCCAAAAGCCTTTGAAAGTTGGTTTTTGGGGTTTACTGAAGGTGGGTGAAAAATTTAGGGGGTAAACTTTTTTAATCGCTCAGAAGTCCACCCTGAACCACTCAAAATCATCCTAAACCTGAAAAAAGAGACAATGCTCAACTTTTTATACAGGATAAATAGCACAGACAATGAAATAAAAAATTTGGTGGGGAATTTCACAATTTTGGTGCGGAAATTCACTATTTTTAGAACGAATTTGAATTTGGTGCGGAATTCACACTTTTGGTGCGGAAATTCACATACAGCCGTTATAATTAAACCATGATGACACTGACTCGGCAGTATTGTCGTTAAAAAAGAGATTTTTCAAACAGACGGTTTTCGAAATAAAGCGGTTTTTCAATAACGTATTTCAAAAATGAAAGGTATTCCATTCATTTTAGGGTAATATTTGATGGGCAAACCTTTTTCTTGCCGTAAAAATACTTTTTTTTTGCCGCAAATTTTTTTTGCAGTAAAAAGACTTTTTTTGTCGCAGAAATACTTTTTTGCCGCTAATTTACTTTTTATTGCCGCTAATTTACTTTTTTCTGCAGCAAATGTGCGTTCCGCCAATTTACTTTTTTTGCCGTAACATGCCGAATCTCCTTGATTGTTATATAGTGCAAAGCGCTCCATAGATAGATACTGATCAAAAAGCTGAAATAAAAAAACTTTAAACAGAAAAGTAAAAACAATGATGGTCTAGGAAACAAACGCAAAGAAATAAAAAAATTCTAGAAACGTAAAACTATCATTTCACAGTTTTTAAATTTGGTTCGATGACCCACTTGAGGTTGCCTAGTTTTTTCATCTTTGTGGTAAAACTCAAATTTTTAAGCATCTTATGCCAATTCTGATAAGTTTTCTGAACTATACGCCCCAGTTTACCCTTGGAAACACGGAATCCTTGATGAATAAATTGATTTGTATATGGGAAATTGGTTAAAAAGTGTGACAGGAAACGTCACAAAAAAGTGTGACACACAAAAAATGTGACACATAAAAAGTGTGAGACACAAAAATGTGTGACACACAAAAAAGTGACACACACAAAAAGTGTGACACACAAAAAAGTGTGACACACAAAAAGTGTGAAACACAAAAATGTGTGACACACAAAAGAATTTGGCACACAAAAAAGTGTGACACACAAAAAAAGTTGAAACACAAAAATGTGTGACACACAAAAGAATTTGGCACACAAAAAGTGTGAACACAAAAAATGTGACACATAAAAAAGTTTTTAGACACAAAAATGTGTGACACACAAAAAAGTGACACACAAAAATGTGACACACAAAAAATGTGACACACAAAAAATGTGACACACACGTGTGACACACAATAAAGTGTGACATACTAAAAAACGTGACATACATAAAATTGATGACAGAGAATCCTATCAAAATACTATATGTAGATTGCCGCTAATTTACTTTTTTCTGCAGCAAATGTGCGTTCGCCAATCTACTTTTTTTGCCGTAAAAATACTTTTTTTTTACCCTTGGAAACACGGAATAATTTACTTTTTTTGCCGCGAATTCACTTTTTCTGCCGTAAATTTGCTTCTTTCTGCCGCAACTTTATTCTAATAGGGAATGTTGTTTTTGAAGTCAAAAACGCTGGATTATTAATGGAGGCTTTTCAGGTGAGCATGGACGTTCAAAGAAACACAGTTGTTGCGCGATATACCTAGGTCAACCAAACTAAATCCTTCAGAACGTTTTAATTGATACCAGGATATTTTCATTTAGAATGCCTCTTTTTTAAGAACCGGTACATCTATCGTCCGTATAAAAATTCGAACTGAACCTAATTTAAAAGTTACTAGTTCAGATCTCTCTGGGTGCATGCTTTCTATTTTCAATATTTTATTTGCGAGTTCGGTATCAAAATGATCTTTAGGCGCTTGTAGCGACTACCACCCCCACCCAAGAATCCGACCTTGTAAAAATTGCTGTAACTACCCTTACAAGTAACAACTTTAGGGTTAGCCCTTAGGCTTGGGGATAGGCCTGCGTACATAAGTTGTGACTAATAAAGAGTTTACGCATATTTTCCGGAGGGGTATTTGCTACTAGGGTCGGTGAAACCATTAAAACACAAAGTATAAGGCTTCAAGGTGGAGTTCTTTTATTTTGACAGTTATTTTCAGTAAATCGCAAAATTAAGACAGTTTCTGATGATAAAAGAATCATGAAAACCATCTGAATCAATTCATTGATATTTTTAGCCCAAGGACACTATAAGTTCAACTCAATCAATGAAAGAACTAAAGTGTGCACTCAGAGAGATCCGAACCAGCGACGTTTAGATTAGTTTTAAGTTGAATTTTAAAGATTCCATGCGAGACTAGATACGGACAGTAGATGTGCCCTCCTATTAAGTAAATATTATGCCCCACAGACCATCTTGATACTATTACCCAATAATGGGTTCTGCCATCAAAGAACAATTGCGAATGTTGTTGATCACCCCAGGTACCACTACTTGAGTTATACATCTTCAATACAACTATTAGGACACCTAAACAAGAGTTTTCTCGGGTACTTCAACTACAAGGGTGAAATATAAATGTAAGCAGAAATTATTTCTGTGTTCGAAAGACAATCTGTTGAGAATAAACAGTGTTTATAATAAACGCTGTAAAAAGCGTCAAAAGCATAGATAACAGGCAGAAAAAGCGGCAAACCAGGTAAATCAGCGGTAAAATAATTTAAAAAAAGTTGCGGCAGAAAAAAGCGAAGTCGCGGCAGGAAAAAGTAAATTTACGGCAAAATAAAGTAAATTTGCGGCAAAAAAAAGTAAATTTACGGCAAAATAAAATAAATTCGCGGCAAAAAAAAGTAAATTAGCGAAAAACAAATTAGCGGCAAAAAAAAGTATTTCTGCGTCAACAAAAAGTATTTCTGCGACAAAAATAAGTATTTCTATGGCAAATTTTTTACGGCAGAAAAAAGTATTTTTACGGCAAGAAAAAGGTTTGCCCATATTTGATTAGGGGGCAAAATTAAATACCACCCTTCATTTTATATCCAGTATCGCCAAAAAAATTTATCGTCATTATATGATTTGGTTCGCTAAAAAGCTGAAATGTGCAACGTAAAATATGGGTACAATTCTGGTATACCCCCAGCACTCGATTCTGGTATACCCAACACTTTACCCCACAATTGAAAACTGAGGATGTTAGCTACACGATGGTGTAAAAATTTCTTGGTTTAGTTCACAAAAATGTATACCTTTTAATTAAAATTGAATTGAATCTTTCGAGTGAAAATTGAACGCTCAAAAATGATTCAATTCTATTTCAATTAAAAGATGTGCATTTTTGTGAACTAAACTAAGAAATTGTTACACCATCGTGTAGCTAACATCCTCAGCTTTCAATTGTGAGGTAAAGTGCTGGGGGTATACCAGAATTTAGCCAAAATATGAAATGTTCCACAAAAACTCAAATATTTCAAAGTTTTCAAATTAACTTTTTATATTTTTTCAGGTTCATTTGAAGACGTTTTCCTATAATTTTTGAAAATTGGCAACATCAAAGCGCCGGCGCTCCGTCAGCGGAGGCGGCGAAATTTTAAAAACGCCGGCGAAGGCGGGTATCTTTTTTGGGAAATGCGCAAGTATGGTTGCGATTTTGTGATAAAATCTCTATATAGTTTTGGACTATGTTTGTCTGTCATTCCGTTACGTTTTTTATTAATCAACTTTTTCGGCGGTTTTTTACACAAAGTCAAAAAAACTCAACGTTAAGCCGTAGATAAACTACTAAGCTACATATTGAGCTATTGAACGGTTCAATTCATCAATTATTCAGTGACGAGTATCATTTATGCTCGAGGTCATGAGTTTTTTAAGTAAAAATTGCACTTTTGGCATGTTTGTTATTATTTTTCAAAATTCGGTACCAAGTCGAGAAAACTCAACGTGGCGTCGTAGATAAACTTCTTAGCTACATTTTACGTTTCATAACGGCTTGATTTAACTCTTTCGTCGAGACAAGTATCAATTTCAAGCCTCAAAGTCATAAGGTTTTCATGAAAAATTTCACCTTTTGTGCACAATCTTCAATTTTATTTGAACTTTTCATTTACCAAATCATGAAAAGCTCAACGTTAAGGTGTGAAGCAACTTCTTAGATTCCTTTTTAGCTTTCTCAACGTTCTAATGCAGCGGTTTCTTTGAGACGAACATCAGTTTTAAGTTTCAAAGTAAGCGGTTGCACTTTTTGGGGCTTCTTTCGAATCTCTTTCCGTGCTCGAGTTTTGTAAATTTGTTATTACGGTTATTTTAGTGGCCCTTACTAAAAAATGGCCTTTAAGGTGTAGTGTTAATGCTTAGTCGTTTATAAATTGTTTGAGTAATGCTTTACCACGAACTAGATAATATAAAAATATTCACGTTGAGCACCTAGCATCCACATGATTTTTCTACTTTTACGTGGGGTTCGCCTACCTAAAAAAACTAAAAGTTACAATCTGATTTAGCATCCGCAAACAGACTCCTCATTGTGCTTGAGGCCTTAGGCATTTTGAAATTCGACCATTTGCCTGTTTTGGCATGTTTTGGTCACTGGAGCTGGGCAAAAAGAGCCTCTAAATGCATTTTTGTTCAAGAGTCTTGCTCGGAATTATGTCTAAGGTAAGTGAGTGCGCACATCTCTAACCATCTCTAACCACCTCGAAATCTCATCCCTGTTAAAGATACGCAAGTCACACTCCATATTCGCTGCTACACTTATAATGTAATCAGTAAAATGGCAAGATTGACGTTAGATGGGTTGATTCTAGAGTTGGTATTTTCCCGGGAAATTTCCCGGGAATTTTCCCATTTACCAACCTAGTTGATTCTTTATAAAAAAATAAAAAAATAACAAAAACTTCAATCAACTGAAAGCATAAAAAGAAAAGTCCACTAAATTCGGCGGATGTAATTGAGTTTCGTAGTTTTTAAAAAAAAAATTCAGACCCTTTTCAAAATAAAAAATATCACGTCTAAAACTGCAATAAACACAAGTAAAAAATTACAGGTCAAACTAGTTTTCCATTTTTGATTAGGAAACAGAAACGGCCATGTACGACCATGCGACCAGCATATTTCTTCAATCCTCTAAAAAAATTGATGAAGACCCCATCAGCTGACTCTGATTCAGAACTGCGCAAAAAGTAATGAAAAATTTTCGAGTTCATCCTAACATATGCTATATACTTGAACATAAAAACAGCGTGATAAATTATGATTTTAAGGGAGGAACCCTGACTATGACCTGGGACTTTTTTTATGATTTTTTTTTTCTGCGCGTATTATTGTAGAGCGTCCCAAATCCCATGTGAATTTGGCTCCCCACCTCTGTAAGTAAATAAAAATTTTAGGAATGACCCATGGCCCAGGGGTCAGCTATAAAAATCATGATATGATGGGTGTCAGGGTGTTTTCATAACTTTGAGTGACCCTGTACCACGTTTTGTGCACCTTCAGAGCTGGGGAGCCAGATTTGTCAGGAACTTGCGATATGCATTTTGCCAAAAACTATTACAAGCTCAAGGCTTTCTCTTTTTCATTCTAGCTTCATCGCTTGAGCCGATAAAGCTGTTTTCCTTCTTCTACAACGTAATGGCCAGACCAACTGTGGATGATCGATGGGCTACAGATGTGCAAAATGGTCAAAAGGTGTTTGTGTTAAGCTCATAAATAATTCTTTGCATTTTATTTATAGGTGTTAATCAAGATTGAAGGACTTCATTTCATTGCCAATGGGTCTTCAGCAATGTCTATTCGGGTCAGCAAGTATTGCACAGCAGAAAGCAGTGTTGTCAAAAGACGTGGTCCAAAAGTATCTTTTATTAAAATTCAATCACATTGCTGTCCTTCTTTTGTTTAGATCGAATCCCGCTCAAAGAGGTTGAAATATTGTCGCTGCTCAGAAGAAAGAATGTCCCAAATATTGTTCAGTTGCTCTATGTGTTTGAAAGCACAGATCATCCGGACAACAAGGTCTGTTTTTAAACGCTGCCCTCGTTATCGGTACAACATCACTTGCGTGTAGTGCTGCTATGGACTTGTCTTTGAGTGTATGCCGATGACACTTGACAAACATGTAACGCGCCTGCGCAAGCAGAAGATCAAGATGAATTTGACTGATGTGAAGCTATACACTTGGCAGCTATTCAATGCACAATTTCATCTCGCTCGAGTATGCCTCTTCAATTCTTTTCTTTTTGTGAGCTGAAATTCCATAAAATGCAGATTTCTATTTGCCATCGTGACATCAAACCTCCAACATTCTCATTGATCCTGGAAGTGGACTACTGAAGTTGGCAGATTTCGGATCTTCTAAGGTATTTTCTATAATTTAAGTGATTCGGTCGCACCTGCCTTGATCCGGAGTGGTTTTGCGGAGAACATTGATTCTTCTAACTCAGTTACTCTTCTTTTGGTAATTTCCATTTCCAGGTAATGACGAGGGGCTGCAGAAGCACCTCATACCAAGTTACTCGCTACTATCGTCCTCCCGAATTATTGCTTGGAGCCGAAGAATATGGTCCTGAAGTCGGTAAGTAGTAATTTGCCCAGTTGCCTTTAGATTCACTGTACCTTTGAAAAGATGTCTGGTCTTGTGGATGTGTCTTTGGTGAACTGCTTCGCGGCCATCTTCTCATGCAGGGACGTAGCACTTCTAAGCAATTTCTGGTAACTTCGCGAGTCAAACGTTGTTGATGTATTTTTTCTGCTATAGATGATAGTGGAACGCCTTGGTCTTCCTAACTCTGAAGATTATTCTGCTATGAAGTGTCAACCTGAGTTCCATGATATTAGCAAGGTTTCGAGTTTTCGTTTATTCCTTCCCTGATCAGTTAAATAATATTTAGATTCGCATAGTTGACAACAAGTTCGTGATCTGCTGCCAGGCGCCCCACAAGAGCTATTCGATTGATTAACCGCATTCTTGTCTACAATCCAGATCAACGCCTCAGTGGCAGTGTGTTACTGGCAGATCCATTCCTTCGAAGAGATATTTTCGTCCAGAGCTATGCGGTCAGACGGGCAGCCTATTCGGCTCTTTACTAACGACGTTGGTTTAAAAACTTTTTTGTTTTGCTAAACATTTTACACATTTAGACAATCGGCAGCAGTGAAACGTAAAGGGTCACCATCCACGTGCGTCATGAAAACCGTCCGGTAGCTCTCAGTAATCAATCATCAATATCTATATTTTTGTGTTTGAATATCATAAATGTTGTTTTCATGTAATAAAATGATAATTAATGAATTTTTAACGCTTTTTGTTGAGTTAACGCTTTGGGAACTGGCGGAAACAAGTGTATGCTCTGGTATAGAATTTCGTTCTTAACAAATCTGGAAAGCAGAATTTTCGTGACTCCGAGTAGAAGTGGGAGAAACAGCTATTTAAATTTGGACCAAAAAAAGCGAGTACATTAGATTTTCAAATCGACTATCATTTTCAAATTCCTCTCGAGATTCCTTTCCACTGTCTACGAGTGAGTTGAGTGTTTAAATGATGTGGATGAGAAAGTCGATTACAGTCGACTCTCCCAATAACAAACCCCCAAAAAGTTCGTTCCCACCTTTGGTCCGACACTTTTTTTAGCCTGATTTTTTAAATTTTTTCCTAGTTCTCTTTTGACAGTCTGGTCCCAAATATCGTAAGGATTCCGATTTCACCGATCGATTTTCAGAAGTCCAAAATTTTTTCCTCTAAAAAGGCGAAAACTCGGTTTAAGTACGGCTTTTTCAAAAATCCCTGTCCTTAAATTGAATTTTTGCTTTTTAGAGAAAAAAAATTGTGGATTTCTGAAAAACGATCGGTAAAATCGGAATCCTTACGATATTTGGGACCAGACTGTCAAAAGAGAACTAGGAAAAAATTTAAAAAATCAGGCTAAAAAAAGTGTCGGACCCAAGGTGGGAACGAACTTTTTGGGGTTCGTTATTGGAGAGTCGACTGTATGAGAAAAATTTAATTGGTAATCAATATCATTTAACGTAATTTGACGGACAGGCGAAATTAAAATAAGAAAAATAGACCCTACTGGCGAATAACACCACCCCCCCCCTGCATTTTTAATCAAGAGTCTTGCTCGGAATTATGTCTTAGATAAGTGAGTGCGCGCATCTCTAACCCACCAAGCCCCTTGCGCCCCCTTCGGGGCGCAGGGGGCTTGGTTGCTTGGGGTTGAGATGCGCACACCCACATACCTTAGACGCAAATCACTCGTAAGTTACTCTGGATGCATAAAATGTATGCATACCAGAGTTTCTTTATGCGGTAGTCCCCAGTCAACAAAACTATGTTCAAATTCCATCTTTTTGTGGTATCCAGGTACCCTTTAGGTTGGATTGCCTTGGGGACCAAGGCAAAAAGTCGAATTTTAGTCAAAAAAATTTTTTTTCTAAAAATCTATTTTTGTGTGGAAAAATGTCAGAAAATAACTTTTTTATCGTTTTAAGCATATAAAAATTACTTAGGAGTCATTTAAACACTATTTTTTATAAGTGAAAAAACCGGGCGCCGGTCATTTGGTCCCCGGTCATTTGATCCCGGTCATTTGATCCCCGTCATTTGGTCCCCTGGTCATTTGGTCCCGGTTATTTGGTCCCAAAGCCGCCAGTTTGAATTTTTTTAAATGTTTTTCGTGTTGTCTTGAACGAAACCTATGTCGATCCAATTTTTGAGACTTGCAAATCGAAGTGGATGGAGTTTTGAATGGAGTTTTGAAGATTTCTTATATTATAAAAGGATTTACTAATAATTAAGGTCCGTTTCCGTAAAGTCATCTTAAATAGTTGGAAAAAAAACAAAAAATAGACTACCCACTACGATCCCAAAATGAGTGAAATACATACATACTCAAATGAATGTGACCGGGAATGTCAACGCTTTAAAAAAAGTGGACAATGACCTGGAAAAGTATGAACCCCATGCAAATGTCAGGTTAATCGGTCATCCATTAGAACTGAGGTTAAATTATATAAAATTAAATGATAGGAGTTTTTCACATGGAAAAAGATTAAATAAAATTTTTTATTACGAAGAGAGTTGACTGTATTCACCCACATCCAGGTTGAATTAAGACCATTGAGGATAAATCTGAACCATTGGTAGTGGATCCCGACTATTGAAAGTGGTTAGGACCACTAAAAGTCAATCTGAACCATTGAGGGTGGACTTGAACCACTGAGGGTGGATCTGGATCATTGAACATGAATGGGGTATCACCAAGTGGTCTTCAGTATTCCTTCCCCTCCCATATAGTCTTAAATATTTCTTTCTAAATCCATAATTTTTCAATTTCGATTCCACAGGTGAATGAGACCTATTCGGGATAATACATGGTAGAAAAAAATTCTTTGCTATAGCCAGGATTCGAACCTGTTCGAACATTTTAAATTGGCGGCTTTTGGGGACCAAATGACCGGGGACCAAATGACCAGGGGATCAAATGACCGGGATCAAATGACGGGGACCAAATGACCTAATGCCGAATAATGCCTAATGCCCTATTCCATTTCATAAAAAGTTTTTTTTTAACTTTTTGAAGTTTTTTTTGCAGTTGTTTAAAAAATTAATTTTTTTCATTATTTCCGAGTAAAAAGGGTAGGCTAAAAAAAGACACTGAGTGAATAAAAAGAATAGTCCCTTGCTACAAGGCATTTAAAAGACCATTGCCGCCGCTGAAAACGAAGAATTTCAAATGTTTGAATGCGCGCGGGACACTTTTTTTACTTCGATAATTTTCGGCACAATGTTTTCGAATGTGTCATTGCTATCGAAATGAAGATAATTAGCCTAAAATAGTTCGACTATGCACATGTGACTAAGTAGTGTAGGGGTAAAGCGGTGACGTGTGGTCATCGTTGTTAGTGGGTCGATTTCCAGTGCCGGCTCTGCTTTTTAATGATCTAATTATAACTTTACTGAAAAAACAATTCTGAATATTTTAGGAATAAAAAAGTGTCCCGCGCGAATTCAAACATTTGAAATTCTCGTTGTCGGCAACGGCAATAATCCTTAATAGATTTGTTTTTAATCGAGATGGACACAATCGGTCTTGAGTTAAAATTTTCCGTGCTCGTTAATTCCTCTACCATTACCACAAATTTTTTACAGCTGCAGTCACAACGGATAAAGTAGAAAGAGGAAAGAGCTACAGAAGAACAGAAAATTAACAGACAGAACATTACTCCGCACATCTTTTATTCAGACACAATTACTTAGGTTACACAAGAGCGCTGATCAATTTACACATCACAAGGAATATAGGAGAAACGCTTGATTTGGCCATCAATGTTGGATGCTAGCTTATTTGAGACCATTGCAGATGACCAGAGGCTCGCGAACGCTAGTCTTAAATATCATAATTAGAAAAAGTAATAACCCACCATTTTTTACCTTAACCAACACGTCTTCAGCACCTTTCGGAGTGACAGCATCGGCCTGAGCGAAAAAATCAACGTTAAGCAGCAGACTATGAAACTAACAGACCTTAGTTTGCCCAGGGCTTGAACACGCAGACTTAGTTCCCGAGTTGATTGGAGAGAGCCCGAAGGGAGGAGACGAAGCCCGATAGATTTTGTGATTCGGGGAACTGACTTTGATCGTGCTCTGCTCAATCTTTGAATTAGTGATGCCTATCAGACTCGGTGTGTCAGGAAACGCGTATTTCGACTTCTTCGGATCCACTAACTCGCCCACGACGTCATCATTGACTGAAAACAGAAGGCAAACAATTACACTGAGAATCAAAACAGGACATACCAAGAGGAACAGTCATGGATTCTTTGTACTTTTCAGCAGTATCGGAATTCAATTCGACAACAGAGACCACAACTGGGGTATTTTGCACGTTGGAGTTCGGTTTCGGAGAAAGCTTTGCATCAGAGATTTCCAGAGCAGTAACCAATTCGTCGTCCGACGAGGCAGCACAAGAGACACCAGCAGATTTTTCGGCATTATTTGCTTCGATTAGCGGCAGAGAGGCTGGGCAAGTGTAGAAACCGTCGACTTGGCCATCGGAGTCTGCTCTAAAACAGGCGATTCAATTGGAAAGTCAAGGGGACAGTATTTTACTTACTTTCTTTCGGCGACGAAAGTCCATTCAATCCGATGGTTTTCTGATCTTCCTGTCGCTTCGACTTCTGCTTCTTCGCGCATCCGATGAGATGGCTCACCAAGAAGATTAGAAGACATGCGATGCCGATCATATTTACTCTTGACACCAGACACGACAGAGCTTTCTGAAATTGAGAGCGATAAATATCAATTCCGATTAAGATAAGCAAGCGCATAGCATAACAGCAACCACTCGAATGAATGAGAAACATGAAACTACGGCCATTTCCAGTCTTTGGAAATGAAAAGTCCTATAGATTCTTACAAGACAAATATTAAAAACTGAAGTTTGAAATTTAGGCCCTATATAAACGAAGTTTCCAGCCTTTATCATCAGTTTGGTCGTTTGCTTTGCTCGTCAACAGTCGCTCTTCATCGCTCTCTGTAAAATGGCTTCCGTTCCTCCAGGTGACATCAACACGCAGCCGAACTCGAAGGTGGTCTTCACGCTCCTTACGACGACAAGCACACCTACCACATAAGGTTTGTTAATTTTTTACGATGTGACTTTATTTATCCGATTTATTTGGCAGATCATAAATGCGGGCGGTCGTCGTATCGGGTGGGCCATCAAGACTACGAACTCGAAGCGCCTTGGAGTGGATCCGCCATGTGGAGTGCTCGATCCTAAGGAATCTGTGCTGATGGCTGTGTCTTGCGATTCGTTCGACTTTGGCTCTGAGGACACGCAGAATGATCGCATCACCGTCGAGTGGACCAACACGCCTGATGGAGCCGCCAAGCAGTTCCGTCGCGAATGGTTCCAGGGAGATGGCATGGTGCGTCGCAAGAATCTGCCCATCGAGTACAATCCTTAAAATCATGCAATGTCTCCATGTGTTGTTGTTGTTGAATAAAAAATGTTGTGATAATTGACATGGTTTCCTTAATTGTCCTTTTTACAGTTGCTTGATAGTCCATGGGATTAGGTATGATGAAGTGGTGTGCACTTGTCTTGTAAAAGAAAGTCTACAATGTTTACTGTAGCTTTTGGTACAAATGCTGCTCAAAATTGAAAATCTCTCGAATTTTAGTATCCTCATTAGTAGGCTAATCACATATAATTAATATACACGAAAAGTTTTTTAGTTAAGGTACGTTCACATAAAAGTGTCGACCCAAGCGTTCTTTTGACGCGGGAAGAGCTGTACTTTTTTTTCTTGACAAAAACTTTTTTCTGTTTGTATCATTTTGTAGCTAAGATTCAGGGCTTCAAAATGAGGTATTGACAAGCCACATCTGAAATGAAAAATTGGGGTAAAAATGCTTAGGTTCGCACTCAGGTCGACACTCGGGTCGACACTCACAGAGTGTGGGCCTGAGTGTCGACACTCATTGTGAACGTGCCTTTAAGTAGGTGACACAAGCAAATTGCGATAAATTGATTGCGTTTTTCGCTGCTAATTTTTTTGCTTTTATATCCGAGCAATTGACAGCATGTTAGAAAACACCATCCTTGCGCTCAATAGATTGAGGTTGTCCACAGAATTTATTGGAAGTTTCAACCTTATGAAGGGATGTTTTTTTAACATGTAGATCAATTTTTTCGCGTGGATTGCTGTCCTACTGGTTATGCGTAAAGTGTGCGCCGTAATCTGTGCGCCAGTAATGTGTGCGCCAGTAAAGTGTGCGCCAGTAAAGTGTGCGCCAGTAATGTGTGCGCCAGTAATGTGTGCGCCAGTAATGTGTGCGCCTGTAATCTGTGCGCCGTAATCTGTGCGCCAGTAATGTGTGCGCCAGAATAGGTATGATCATGATACCTTCACAAAATGGTATCCTGAATACGTTCCTAACAGGTATCCATGTCCAGGTAGATGTGTATCGATAATAACTTGAGGGTAATACATTGGGGCTATGTATATATCTCCCCAACACGTATATCCTCAGGTGGTCCATGTACTATGGTGTTAATCCAGTTTTACTAGTTAGGATCTACTTTGAATGACCCAAGTCCACCTTTAAGGCCCTGATCTGCCCTCATGGATCTAGGTCTACCCTCAATGTTCTTGATCAGTCTCTAGGGAGCAACAGAACCTTTGGGCCCCACTCGCCAGAACCAAAGGGGTCCCAGTCATTTAAGTCTAATCTATGCAAAAAAATGTTCAATTTGAATTCGCGCCTTACTTATTTTTTCGCATAGATTAGACTTAAAATGACTGGGACCCCTTTGGTTCTGGCGAGTGGGGCCCCGAAGGTTCTGGATAGCCGTCTCTAGTGGTCCTACATGTTATTGTGCCGGCCAAGGGTTGAAGCAATAAAAGCACACTCCACATTGCAAGGGATGGGGGAACATATATAGATGTGCTGGATTCGGGATGTGATTGCTGTTTAGGGAAGGTACCAGCTGGTTTTCATACCCACCCTGAGACCAGTGCTTGCAATCCGCTTTGCCAGATCCGGAGCGAAAAATTCACCACGAAGGAGCCGTGAGCCAGATCCGGAGCGGAAAATTTTGCCTCCCGGAGCCGGGAGCCAGATCCGGAGCCGGAAATTTCGAAATGCCATTGATCAAATCGTATTCAAGATACCATTTTGTGAAGGTCATGATCATACCTATTCTGGCGCACACATTACTGGCGCACAGATTACGGCGCACAGATTACTGGCGCACACATTAGTGGCGCACACATTACTGGCGCACACATTACTGGCGCACACATTACTGGCGCACACTTTACTGGCGCACACATTACTGGCGCACAGATTACGGCGCACACTTTACGCATAACCGTCCTACTTTAGAGGTGAGAGTAAAAACAACCGCTTAAAAGATGGACTTATTCCTCTTCTACATGATGCTTTCACAGAATTCAAAAAAATTGAGAGAATAGTTTCTGATTGAATACAATTCTTGCGCGTTTGTTAAATTAAAAGTCTGTTTCTGCACGCATACAGTCAAACCTCGATAAGCCGACACCCCTAAGGACCGACCAAAGGGTGCCGGATTATAGAGGTGCCGTTTATCGGGTGTCGTTTAGTTGATTTTCATTTTCGGCCTGCTGAACAGGACTCAGGGTGCCGGTTTATCGAGGGTGCCGGTTTATCGGGTGCCGGTTTATCAAGGTTCGACTGTAGCGAAATTTAAAAAAATTCAAAAATTCAACATCGAAAGGGAATTCTGTTTCCCGTGTTTTTCTGACAAAGAAAACTTACTTGGCACCACAAATGAAAACACAGGACTTCTAATACCATCATTAGGGTTTCCACAGCCATGTAGTATGTGCCGCCAGGCTCCAATGTCTTAGCCAACTGCAGAGTGGTCAGAGGTCTTCCTCCACTCTCCTCCCTACTCCATGTATCCAGTGGTTTGTTCTGGTCATCGGTGAATAGAACCACCCAATCATTCTACAAACGAAAAGAATGAGCCAATTTAAAAAAATCGATGTATCGCCCACCGGATCTTTCAAATAGTCAGGTATTTTGTCGGAAAAGGACAGATAAACTTGTCCATCCTTGTTCTCAGCAGTGACCACACCAGCTTTCCAATCTGGATCAAGTCCTGCGCAAAAAGTGAAATTTAAAATTTGCTTTTTTTTTAAATATTTCAGCCCATGACCAACTAACCTTCCATCACATTCAATTAAATAGTCCAGTTGGCCACTCCGAGCGAGTTTTGAGCCACACAATTGAAGTTGGTGTCTTCAGTAATATTGGCCACATTGAGAGACCATCTGGTTGCAGACTCATCTGACTTGACTGTGCTAGGGTCTATGGCAATGTTGCCTCCCCTGATCCACTTGACTGAGGGTTGAGGCTTGCCAGTGGCTCTACAGAACACATTGTAGGCAGAGCCGGGCAATAGCTGGATGTCAGTTGTGCCTTTGATGCCCCTTCCACCAGCTGATACAACTATGTAGGGAGCGTCACCTAATAGAAGGAGGTGAATTAGAAATAATTGAGATGATTGTACTCATAAGAATGCATAAAAAATTTCATCCACAAAAAACCTTTTTTAAAGGGGCATGCCCGTGCGTTAAGGCGCGAACCAGCAGTTTTTTTCAATCGTCCCATTTTTCACTCGTTCTGCGTCAAATCTGATATAGATGACCTTATACTGCTTTTAAGAACTAGACAGAAAACTTAAAAAATCTAGACGAGAACGAATGTGAAAATTTATCGAGAAGAAAAGAACTGCTGGTTCGCGCCTTTTCTCCCATCGTGCACGATCATGCCCCTTTAATAATTTCACCCATTCAGACAATCGGTAGCAGTGCAATGTGAAGGATCACCGTCTGCGCGCGTCATGAGAACCGGGCAGTAGCACTCAGTAATCAGTCATTGATATCTATATTTTTCGTGTTTGAATATCATAAATGTTAGTTTTATGGCAATAAAAAGTTAATTATAGATTTTTAAGTTGTAAGATAAGGGAAAGTTAAATTTGAAAAGTGTGTAACTGTTTTGAAGTTGTTGCTGTTTTGGGATCATGAGTTTTCTTGAGGATGTCATTAAATCCAAAGTTTGTACGGAGGAATTCGGGCATTTTTATAAAATCGATGTATGCAACCCTATGAACAGTCGGTTTCCGATTTTTGGGTGGCAAGCTTCTAAGGACCATGGTTTTCGCATGCAGCGGCATGTGAGAAAATTGGATTGGTGGGTACACTTCTCTGTTGTCTCGCACTGTACTCTTTGGAGTCGTTTGAAATGACTCCAAAGAGTAAAGTGCGAGAGGAAAGAGAACTGTTACCCGCCAATTCAAATCTTGCGCATGTCGCTGCATGCGAAAACCATGGTCCTTCAAAACCTTTACAATAATGCCGATTGTGATGGAGAGCAAGAAGCACAACAGCAATACAAACTGCTGCAAAAGTTGGAAGAATACCAAATGTTTGCACTTTAGGATTTTTTTTAAATGTCCTAATTTTCTTGCAACATCCTATACAGGGAGTTTCAAATATACTCTGCGTGTCCGGTTATTTTTTCACTTATTTAAGCCACATTTTAGCTTATATGTCAAGCAATTTTACAGCTTCTTTGGGCAACCCGCGTGGGCAGCTCACGATAAATTGTTGGAACATCTATACCACTTTATTTCATGAATTTTTGGCTTCATTTAACGCGGCGGAAGCCATCTAAAGCTAAGACACGTGAAAAACCTTTCCTGAACGACTAAAAAATAAGTATGGCAACATGTATACAGTCAAACCTCGAACGACCCCCATTAAGACCGGCTCTAGATGGTCGTTAAATCGAGGTTGCGTTATATTGGGGGGTCGCTAAATCGAGGCTTTCATACCAGAAATTATAAAGGGGTCGTTAAATCGAGGTTTTACTTTTAACAGTTCAAATTCAGCAAAAATGCAAGTTTATTTCGAACAAGAATAACAATTGAACCCAACAAACAATACTCAACGGTTATACATGTCCTACAGAAGACAAGGAATCAAATTTACAGATTATAAAGGAGTCCGGTAATTATCCATATCATCCACCATTTACTTTTTTTATTTTATTCCGTTACTGATATCCGCTACGTATCATACAGATGAGTAAAGCAGGATTTGCAAAAAAGACCAAAATAGGTCTAAAAAAAGAATCAAATGAGAATTTTTCGCACACTACTCTTTGGAGTTATTTTGAGCGACTCAAAAGAGTACACTGAGAGACGAAAGAGAAGTGTCCCGCGCGCATTTGAATTTGCCAAATTTTCATTTGCACCAACAAGTATGGTTTTAAAGGGGCCTGCTCGCGCCCGATGCAATAATTCTTGCATTTCAAATTCGCGGGTACCAGGCACGCCAGAGATTTGAATTTCAAAATAGAATTTCAAATCATTTTGGATATGGATTTTTTCTGGTGCAAAAAAATTTCTTTTTGGTGCAAAAAGATTTTATTTTGGTGCAAATCGCCGTGGTGCAAATTGAATTTTTTTTGGTGCAAATAATTTTCTTTTTGGCGCAAATTGAATTCTTTTTGGTGCAAATCGTATTCTTTCTGGATAATATTTTTTTGTCCGTATAATACTCGTTTTTGGCCATCGCGTATTTTTTTTTGCCTGTAGGCTTTTAATGGCCATAGAATATCCGTTTTTACCCGTAGATTTCTCTTTTTCTATTTTTTTCTGCCAGAAGATTTTAAAATTTTGCGGAAATTCAAATTTTATGGTCAGAAAGGACTTAGTTTGCTCAGAATCTTACCCTGAAATGGCCAAGTTGGTCTTTTGGGAGTTTATTGAAGGGGGAGTAAAATTATTGCGAAATTTCAATTGCGCGCATCAGATTCCCTTCGCGATTGGCTCAATCTCTCAAATCCGAATTCTACCATTTAGAAGCACTCAATGCGGGGGGGGGGGGATGGTTACACTTTATATACGCATCGCCCTAAATCGACAGTTTTCATTCCGCTAGGCGCACATCTTATTTTTTATATTAAGTTTACTAACTTCTAGGGCCAAAACTGCCGATAAATAGATTGCAATCATTAACACCACTGCTTTGCTGTCAGAAACTGCTTCAATTTTGCGAATTGAAGCAAATGACCATCAGAATGAAAGAAAACCATCCACAATGATGCGTATTAAATTTGTATAGCCTGAACCTCTACGAATTTTATTTATTTATCCACCAACGCGTTTAGTGACTTTCTAGAGTTAAAATTTCATGGTGAATCAGATAAAAATTTTAACAAACCAAAATCACCAGAAAAAAACAAGGTAGTTAGCGAAGGTTTGACCACGGAAGAATAAAATATTTTGAGGAGTAGGATTCACCATGAAGAAATGTTTACACCCTCATGATGGTGTAATCATTTCTTGGTTTAGTTCACGAAAATATATATTTTTCAATTAAAATCAATTCAATTAAATATTTTTTGAGTATTCGATTTTCATTCGAAAAGGTTCAATTTTATACATTTTGTGAACTAACCAAGAAATTTTTACACTGTTGTGTAGCTAACATCCTCAGCTTTTAATTGTGGGTAACATGAGGGGTGTGTTCCGAATTAAGTGCTGGGGTATACCAAAGTTGACTGCTGGGGGTATTCCGAAGTTTAGCCGGATTTCGTATTATTTTTGCACTGAGTTTTTTTCGCAGTTTTAATTTACACGATCATTTATAGTCATATGCTGAAAATGACGTTAAGAAGCAGGGCTACATTTTGAGTATAAGGTTGTAAATAAATGTTGTGAATTAAAATTGCAAAAAAACACCAGTTCCAGAACAATATCGAAAATTTTGGTAACAGCCCTGGGTGGGAGTGCATGGAATTGGAAGTGTTGGATGTTTTTGAATTTTAGATTCAAGTTATAATAAATTTCTTCTGTTTGATAGCTCAAATTAAAGCCTAGATTTTTGGCCACATTTTGGTATATAAAAAGTGTGACTTGTAGAAGTTAGAAAATTTTAATGTAACTTATCAAAGAAAACCCTGAAGACCGTCGATTTTCGGAAATTAGCCTACTTCAGCCTGAATACAAGCTTCAGTAGGTGTAAAGCATTCTCTGATAATTTTGTTGGATAGTCAAGAGTGTGAGGATCATTTTGACACAAACTTGTAAATAAAAGGAGAGAAAAAAGGTGTGCAGCCAGTGGTAGTCAAACCTGTGACTTAGGCGATGCGTATATGATGTGTAACCCCTCCCATTCCAAGGGCCCTTTGAGGGCTTCCAAATGGTGGAATTCAAACTCTGAGAGATTAAGCCGATCAAAGTGGGATTCTGATGCGCGCAATCAAATTTTTGCAATAAGTTTACTCTCCCTTCAATCTACGGGCAAAAAGAAATATGCGATGGGCAAAAACGAGTATTTGCACCAAAAGAAAATTATATGCACCAAAAAAATTCAATTTGCACCACGACGATTTGCACCAAAATAAAATCTTTTTGCACCAAAAAAGATCATATTTGCACAAAAAAGATTCAATTTGCACCAAAAAAGAGCTTTTTTGCACCAAATTTTTTTTGCACCAAAATAAAAATTTTTTTTGCACCAAAAAATCCATATCCAATCATTTTGAGTGCTTTGTTTCAGTTTGCCAATATTTTCTCTAGCCTTTTTTGGGTCTTAGAATGTTGCCTGATCCCAATTGAGATCCTCGACTACTTCAAACCCGAGATCCCAAAAAGTCAAATGAAATACTCCAGCTGTGTAAGAATAGTCAAAGAAATTCCATTTTATGGGTAGAAAATATTTCGGTTTAAAATTTCCGGCTATGCCAAAATAAATACCGTATTCTCTCTAATAGAACCACATGTGGTTCTATTTTTCAACCCCCTTGGGGGTGTGGTTCTATTAGAGAGTGTGGTTCTAATAGAGAGTGTGGTTCTATTTTTCAACCTTCTGAAATATTCAAGCATTGCAGCATACGCGCATAAATTCTTTATTTCGACTTGGTCGGGTTTAGGGAGGACGCTTATTTAACTATATTTTTTTTAAATTTTTGTTGCTTATGCAGTCATGGTTATATTAATAACCTATATGAATAATTTAATAAGTATTTTGTTAATCAAGGTGATTATTGTCACCCGGTCACCCATAATCAACTTGATCGACTTAAAAAATAAAAAATATGTATAAAAATAGGCGTCCCCCTAAACCAGAACAGGTCCCACTCATCAACGCTCTAGAAATATATCTTTATTATTGAACTATTTTTCGCGCTTCCTCAAACCGATTCTTGTATCTGCTCAGCCAACTTCTTCTCATCTTGCGCGAAGCTTCACCTTGCCTCGACCACTCGGCACAGGCCCAACTTCTTGAGCAGTGAATGGCGTCGTCTCATATCCATCGGTGGCATTGGGAACTCCGCACGATTTGAATGACTCAACGATGAGCTCCTTCAAGAGATTCTCTCAGGCTTCCAGATCCATTGGAGTTAGACGGCGTTGGCGCAGCTTGAGAGTGTTAAGGGGTGTGGTTCTTTAGGAGTGTGGTTCTATTTCACAAACCCCCTTGGGGGTGTGTTCTAATAGAGAGTGTGGTTCTATTTCAAAACCCCTTGGGGGGTGTGGTTCTATTAGAGAGTGTGGTTCAAATAGAGAGTGTGGTTCTTTTGAGAGATACGGTAATATTTAAAAATCCGTATCACTCCAACTTGTTTTATCTTATTTACGCTCCTCTCTTCATGCCACGGGTTAAAATCTACTTGTTGGTAGATCTACGAATAACAAGCTGAGCCACGATCTGCAACTAGACATTTTTGATAATTATCGAAATACGCTGATATATTTTGAAACAACGAACTAGATAATTGCCGAAAACTCAGTGCGATATATTCGACAACCTTGTCAGATCTACAATCCTAATCTACCACATTTTCTTTATTGGAAAGCAGTATAACAGTGCAGATAAAAGTAAACGGTTATTATATGCGTGGACATTGCATCGTTTTCTTTGTTCATGACTCTTTTCCGGAATGATGAGCTTTGGCTTGACTTTAGAACCCACACGGAAGACAACAGCTAATTTTTGTAACCACTCCAGTCAGTTTCAGAACACCACTCAGTCAATTTCGAACATGCCATCCTGTTACCACATGATAAAAGTTTAGGATAATAGCTACGCGATGGTGTTTAAAAATTTTAGGTTAGTTCAAACAAAGTATTTTATTAATCAAATGGAAATTATCAAATTATTAATCCAAATAGACTAGAATCAGGGGTGGTAGTAACAATCAAATATCCGCGGATAAATCCGTATCCTCGGATAAAAACCGCGGATACGGATAATCGGTAGTAACAATCGAAAAATCGCGGATATTTATCCGCGGATAAAATCCGCAGTAACAATCAAATATCCTCGGATAAAATCCGCGGATATTTATCTACGGATAAATCCGTAGTAAATAAAATATCACGGATATTTATCCGTATCCGGATATTATCCTTAGCTGGTCGGGAGCAGGATAAATCCCGGATAATTTTTTTTCTGTTTTTTTTTAAATCTTTTAAATATAAATATGCTTTAATACATCACGAGGTGGTCTTTGGCCACTACAAACACATGTTTTGTTCTTATACAGTATTTTAGCATTGTTTGAGCTGCATTCAAATTCTACACTATAATCTGTTTTTTACATCGTTGATATAATTTTTCACCACAATGATAATACGAGTTTTTTAAGCATTTTACAATAGTATTTTCAAAGCAGACTTAAAGCGAAGTTCAAAGCAAGCAACATTTAAAGACATAAGTAAAATTAAAAAAAAGGGTTGAAACAAGAGAAAATGATTCAATCTTGTACATCTTGGACGATCTGAACGGCGGTTTACCGTATAACTCTATTAACGGACACCCTCCAATAAACGGCACCCTCTAATAAACGGGCCCCCCGAGGTAGGGTTGAAAATTAAACGAGGCACTTTCTAATACGGGCACCTAAAAGAGTCATTTACCTACACCTTGACAAATAAATCAAAGAATTCGATGATTTTACTTAACATTTTGTACAATATTCAATCAAACGACAACTCTTCCCAAAACAACGATTCATCATCATCACAATATCTTCGAAGTTTGCATTAATGTTAATTCTGAGTTCTTGCTCCCTGTCTTCTTTTTTTGAAATGCCTCTTCGATGTCGTGCATTCCGTCCTTGGCCATTTCTCGTCCTTGGCAATCATTCAGCTAGATGCACATCGAGATCCGGGTGTTGACTTGCCTGCCACCACCATCAAGACGCTTTCGTTTGGAACACCTGATGTGTCGTTGCTAAAACAAATTAGACAAAAAATATTCCATGTTGGTAAAAATCTTTCACTTGGTGCTTGAGCTCGTCTTCTTGCTTTATGCATTCTTGAATCCTGCTACTTGTCACGTCAAACTTCTTTGCTGCCGATTCCATTGAGTTCTTGCGTGCCAATTTGATTGATTCCAGTTTGTTGCCGAGTCGTTGTTGCGATGCCTTTTGCGGTTGACCATTTGCCCTTCATCATCATGCAGCTGGAGCTCTTCTGCTTCTTGTCGCTCATTTCGGCTAAGCTCTGCTGTTGCGTCTTCGACGCAAGTTATATCTACAAAAATCTTCACTTTCCCAGTCGGGGCTTGGTGCTATTGTTATGGGAAAAAACTCCTTTGGAAAAAACTCCCCCTTTAAAACTCTCTTTGGATCCTGCGGGATCCAAAGGGAGTGGGATCAATATCCTCTCCATTCTTCTTTTCCATTCACGAGTTGGTGGCCGTGGCCGCTGGAGACACTGCAAGCAAAGTTATGATTGATGATTGTTGCAAAACAAAACGAAAGGTGAAGAGTAAAAAACGAACGAACAAACAAAATATTTTCAAAAAATTGACAAGATACAAAAATTCAAGCTGAAAAATATCGGGCACCCTCAACAAACGGACACTCTCTAATAAACGGGCACCCCGAGGGGGGTTGAAAATTAAACGGGCATGCCCGTTTAATAAAGGGTTATACGGTAATTAAAGAAAAATTTAATTGAAATTTCGTAATCTTGATACCGTAGTCTCTCTAATTATAGACCCGGTCGATGATTTTCAACTCTTCAAATCGGAAAATTCTAGTTTATCTTGAAGTTTTCGGGTGCTTAACCAAATCGAGAAAGCGGAATTGGCAGCACCAATATTTGAGTTACAATTCCGCCCATGCTCAAGACCAGCGTCCTTGTTGAACAAGCTTTTTAGCAGGCGGAAAGAAGATTCCATAGCCTACATGGGGACTGCGCATAGATTTGGCAATGTGTCTAGTTTCATAGTTGCTTCTGCAGTCTTTGCACAACATTGCTAATTGATTTGAAACAGTCACTTTTGAGGGGTAGAAGATGATTTGAAGAGGATCAACCAGATATAAATATCCCTCATGGCTTACAGTAATAGTGGAAACACTTATCGAAACCATATTGTGCAAAAAAAAATCTTATTGAAAAATGATTAATTTAGGCACAAATCGTTTACTTTCTTATATATAGTAAACTACGGGTTTTTATCCGCGGATATTCTATCCACGGATTTTATCCGTATCGCTGGATTTTATCCGTTGATTGTTACTACCACCCAGAGAATGAAACACTCGAAATGAATTCAGGATATTGATCAAATAGAGAGGGTTTTGTGACTAAACTGAGACGTTTCACCCATCGTGTAGCTAAAACACCCCCAGCTTTCAGTCGTGGGTTAAATGACGAATCTGTTCGAAATTGACTAGGGTTGGCGTTCCCAAACTGCTCGCGGACAGTTCTTGTGCACCTGAAAATACAAACTAGTGATGAGAAACACAACCATAGTTTGGCAAATAGGACCTGCTCCGAGTTAAAAATTTCCAGCTTCTCCTTGATGATATGCGCAATTTGAAGTCATCCTGAGTGGAGTCGCGGGTGGAGCTTATCTAATGCGATATGTCATGTGCTTGGTCATCTGAGTATGGGCTGAAAAATTTGCAAGAATTACTAATCACCCAAACAGTAGTAATAAAATCAAAATACCATAGGTTATGACATAAGCAGACCTAGAAAAAAGACAAGCGACCAAAACAAAGCATTCAAAACTACTTGAAAAACGATTTTGAAATTCAAATTCTGGCGTGCCTGGTACACGCGACTTTGAAATTCAAGAATTATTGCATCGGGCGCGAGCATGCCCCTCTAAATAGAAGAAGGGGTCGTTAAATCGAAGTATTTTTTCTATATTTGGACAGCCAAAGGGGTTCGTTAAATCGAAGGAGTCGTTAAATCGCTGTACCGAAGAATTAAAAAAATATTTGCTAAAAGGCACATTTGCTAAAAAAAACTTTTGCTAAAAAAATATTGCTAAAGACATATTTGCTAAAGGCAATTTGCTAAAAAAATTTGCTAAAGGCACTTTTGCTAAAATTTCTTTTGTTACAGCCTTTCTGGCTTTTTTTGAGTCGGACAAACCTTTTTCTGCCGTAAAAAGACTTGTTTTTGCCGCAAATTTACTTTTTTTTTGCCGCAATTTTTTTTGCCGTAAAAAGACTTTTTTTTAGAGACAAAAAGTGGTGACCAAGCAAGATTCCAAGACAAGATTTTTAGCTGAAATTTTGACCAAGACCAAGAGCAAGATTTTTGAAAACGGCCGATCAAGATCTTGGCCAAAAACTAAGATTTATACAGGTAACTCTTGATTTAACGAACCCTTGGGGACCGGCAAAAATGTTCGTTAAACCAAAAATTTGTTAAATCAAGAGTTAATTTAAGTCATTTCATTTGATCGTGCAGAAATAGACGTTGAAAAAGTTAGTTAAATCAAGAGTTTCGTCAAATCGATAGTTCCTTTACAGTCACTCTCGATAATCCGTCACTCGCTAATCCGTCACTCTTGATTATTGTCACCCCACGCGGTCCCAAGGGGCGACGGATTATCGAGAGTTGACTGTAGTCGAAGTTGACTGTTTTGACAATTTTGACAGTTTTTTAACAGGTGACAATTTTTTTATAGCAAAACTTGTGCTAGTGTTATAATTTTCACGCACTATGTTTCCTGTTTTTGATCTTGTGCTTTTATATTGTTTGACGTGTGTTTTATTAGAGATGCAAGTTTGACATTTTGGGACGACACGGGACGAAAATTTGAATAATTATTTTTTAGACGGGACACCGGACAGGAATTCTTGAAAAATGTTCAGGCGGAACGTAATTGTCCTGTCCCGCTACTTTTTTGAATGCAAAACTTTTTTTGTGACCGAAAATCTCTTTTTTGTGGCCGAAATACTTTTTGGGTAATATTTAATTCTGCCCCTAATCTGTGAAAAATGCCCCTAGTTTCGGGAAAAATGCCCCCTAATTTGAATTGCCCCCTAATTACTGAAAAATGCCCCTAATTACTGAAAAATGCCCCTAATTTTTTTCTCGTCGTTTTTATCCAAAATTTTGCGGGAATTCCAATTTTCTAGTCAGAAAATAACTTGGATTGTTCAGAATCCACCCGGAGTGGCCAGAAGCCCCTGAAAGTTGGTTTTTTGGGGCTTTACTAAAAAGGGGGGGGGGGGGGTTTTACTTTTTGCGACTGACTCGAGTATAATATTGATATATCGTATGGTGAATATCGATCGATCGGTCCTAATCAGAGCCGAAAGTGTTGAATCTTTTATTTTTTGTTTTTTCTACATGAAGTTTTTGTTTGTAATCATAAGGCATCATCAATTGCAAGTTACCGTATTATCTCTATTGAATTTTTTGTTTGAATTTATGGAAATTTATTGAATTTAAACCAAAGTGTGTCCTCATCCAAACAAAGCACGAAAATCAAAATAAGGCGGGTCCTTCCCCTTCTTTTTAAATTTTGCGCTGGCTGGGGGGGATTCTATAACCATAGCCGAATCCTACACTTATAGGATAGTGTTGAATTTGTTTAGGATTTGAATAAAAATGAGCCCAAATAAGGCCATTTTGCTGAATGCCATTTTAAATATTTAACTAATGCTGAAACATTAAAAACGAAATAAAAAAAAGATGTATGATAAAAATAAATGGTTGTGGAATAAAAGCTTTTTAAGAACAATCGCAGTTGTCGCCTACATGGCTCAGTGGTTTACCCTCTCGCTTCTAATGCGGGTGTCAGATCTTCCTTAGTGGTTCGGTCCCATGTTGTGCGACACATTTTTTCTTGAGTTCAATTCATTTTGTTCGTTTTAACTTGGACAATAATTTACAGTGAATTTAACGGATAATTTAATTCTGCCCCCTAATCTGTGAAAAATGCCCCCTAATTTCGGGAAAAATGCCCCCTAATTTCGGGAAAAATGCCCCCTAATTACTGAAAAATGCCCCCTAATCTGTGAAAAATGCCCCTAATTTTCTGAAAAATGCCCCCCAATTTTTTTTTTCGTCATTTTTAGTCAAAATTTTGCGGGAATTCAAATTTTCTAGTCAGAAAGTAACTTGGATTGGTCAGAATCCCACCGCGGAATGGCCAGAAGCACCTGAAAGTTGGTTTTTTGGGGGTTTACTAAGGGGGGGGGGGTATACTTTTTGTGAAAAATCGATTGAGCGGATCAGACTTCGGGTCCGATGGGCTTAATTGCTCAGAATTCCAGGCTTACGGTGGTTTTTAAATTTTTTAGTCTGAACCAACCAAACCAAGGGTCGTTTCTCGAGTACTTTTTGAGTTTTGAGGATAATTGATTTTGGTGAAATCATTTATTTGCCAAACTCAAAAGTACTCGAGAAAACGGCATTTTACTACTGTCAACCATCTTCAGCACGCCCGAGTTGATCTAGAAAACAGGTTTTGGACCATGAAAAACGTAAAAAATTTTTGATCCAAGTGGACGACCACTTGGTTTGGTTGGTTCAGACTAAAAAATTTAAAAAAACACCGTAAGCCTGGAATTCTGAGCGATTAAAGCCATCGGACCCGAAATCTGATCCGCTCAATCGATTTTTCGCAAAAAGTAAACCCCCCCCCCCCTTATTTAGTAAACCCCCAAAAACCAACTTTCAGGGACTTCTGGCCATTCGCGGTGGGATTCTGACCAATCCAAGTTATTTTCTGACTAGAAAATTTGAATTCCCGCGAAGTTTGACTGAAAACCATGGATGCCAAAACGGCAAAACGACAAAAAAACGGCAAAATTTTTCAAAAAAGAAATTAATTTGAAGAACGGCAAAAAACGGCAAAATTATACTACAAAAATTTTTGCCGCTTTTAATCGATTTTGCCGTTTTTTTGCCGTTTTTCATGTTTGTCATCAATCGCCTATATTTTTGCTGGCAATTCCTAATATTTTGGTGTAGCATATATTGAGTTAGTTATTTAGATATATATATCAGTATGGAGAACTCTAGGGAAGCTCAAGAAATTGGCTGTGTCAATAGTCCTCCAGGTCCAAAGCAAGGCGAGAAAAAGTTTGTGGTTTGATATTTCTAATTACTCACTGATATTCTACTCAGGTTGTCTATGATCCGACACGGCACACAACAAGTAAATGATCCAGCAAGCTATATGGGCATCGCTTCGATAACCTGTTGGACGAAGAAGTCGAAAGCTCGTTGGTCATATGCAATCACGAATATTGTCGGTCTACGCTGCAAAAGAATGCAACGACTGGTCTCAAGTATGTGTGCTTGTTTTGTTTAACTGTAATTCTACTACTATGTTAAGGTATCAATCGTCAGCACCTTGGAGGAAGCAAATACTAACCGTGCATGTGCCATGTGGGATCAACAATGACTAAGCGAACTACTCGTCTTTACAAAAATCCTTCTTACAATGGACATCAAAAAGGCCTGCCTAGAAGTTGAAACAGGTTTGAAATGCGTTGAAAAGCTTATCTGGAAATTGATGTTTTTATCTGGGTATTGTAACCAACTCAATTTAAACAAATTCAGACAAATAGATCAGATGAAAAACGATACTGGGATAGCGCTACGTTCTCCCGTGGAAACAAGGTAGTTATCGTATTACGGAATGATCCAGTCACTGATGAAAAACAAGGAAATTCTAAAAGCTGCAATCATCAAGTTTGGTTAAGATTTGCTTCTGCTACTACTCTATTGGAATTGGCGGAATATAACTTTTCAAAGAATACGTGTGCGTCTTAGAGCCAATAGCAAAAAAGACAGCCGCACTTATCATCTTAGGACTAATTGGATAAATGAAATGAAGTAAAATTTGCTTTATCGATGTTTCTCGCTTGAGTTGAATAAATGGCCTATTCTTGATTTCCTGTATGTGTGCTGATCGGAATGCACAGGAAGGCGCCATAATGGACCGCCGCCGGTGGCACCGCCGAAGTAACCGAAGAGGTGCTGCCGGCGGCGGCCAACTATGGAAGGCGTATGGTTGTTTGCAATATATATGATTGTAAAAATATTATGCTTTCTAGATAGACTAAGGCTGCGAGGTAAGGGGTCAGGATCTCGACTTTTTTGCGTTTGTTCCATTTCCAAAATATGGTCAAGGATCTTTTTTATTTGAATAAGTGGTCACTCTATTAATATAGTATTGAAAATTGTCTGAAAAGTGTGAAAACAGGAAGGCAATGAAAATCACATGCTCCAGGTTATTCTAATCGGTTTATTAGCATATTTTTTTCGATCTAACAGCTAAATACTACTGATTGTGTTAATTATTAGTGTATGGAAGGTCTGAAAGTGTTAATTATCAATGAAATATGGACAGGAAGATCGAAAACCAGCGAAACATGGGCGGTTGATGCTGAAACTTGAAAAAACGGCAAAAAAAAACGGCGAAATCAATAAAAAAACGGCAAAATTTATCCTAGTATGATTTTGCCGTTTTTTGCCGTTCTTGAAAAACGAAACGCCAAGGAAATTTTGCCGTTTTTTGTCGTTTTGCCGTTTTTGCATCCATGCTAAAAACGACGAGAAAAAAAATTAGGGGGCATTTTTCAGAAATTAGGGGCATTTTTCAGAAAATTAGGGGCATTTTCAGTAATTAGGGGCATTTTTCAGTAATTAGGGGGCAATTCAAATTAGGGGGCATTTTTCACAGATTAAGGAGCATTTTTCACAGATTAGGGGGCAGAATTAAATACCACCCATACTTTTTCTTGTGGACGAAAAAAAATGTGGCCGAAAATCTCTTTCTGTGGCCGAAAATCTATTTTCTGTGGCCGAAAATCTTTTTCTTGTCGCCGAAAGTTGGTCTAGACACGAAATTAACAATTTTTGAATTTTTTTGAGTGAAATTCAGGAGCGAGGAAAGACCAGATGGCTCAGGACCCACTCCGGAATGGCCAAGAGGCCAAAATAATTGGTTTTCTGGGGGTTTACTAAAGGGGAGTAAACTTTTTGAGAAAAAATCGATTGAGCGGATCAGATTTAGGGTCCGATGGGCTTAATCGCTCACAACTTACCCTGAACACTAAAAACCATCATAAACCTGGAATTCTGAGCGATTTAGCCCATCGGACCCTAAATCTGATCCGCTCAATCGATCCAGAAACCAATTATTTCGGCCTCTTGGCCATTCCGGAGTGGGTCCTAAGCCATCTGGTCTTTCCTCGCTCCTGAATTTCACTCAAAAGAATTCAAAAATTGTTAATTTCGTGTCGAGACCAACTTTCGGCGACAAGAAAAGATTTTCGGCGAAAGAAAAAAGATTTTCGGCAACAAAAAAGATTTTCGGCCACAATTTTTTTCGGCCACAAGAAAAAGTATTTCGGCCACAAAAAAAAGATTTTCGGCCACAAATAACGTTTTTTCCCTTTTTAATCTTGTATTAAGCCCAAAAACAGCATGCTATGGGCCTAAAAACGATAAAATGGGTTGTCAAATGTTTTGTAAATTTCGCATACAAGATTGACCATAAAACCAAGACCAAGATTTCTAGAAATGACCAAGCAAGATCCCAAGACAAGATTTTCAGTCAAAATTGGGGCAAGACAAGACAAAATCTTGGCCAAGATCTTGTCTCGTTTCTGTCTCTAGTGTAGATCAAAAGTGTTGTAGATCAAAAGGGTGTAGATCAAAAGGGTGTAGATTAGAGTTGTAGAAATTCCGGAAATATAGAAAACCCGGGAATATTCCCGGGAATATTCCCAATATAGGGGATTTACCGGGAACCCGGGAATATTCCCAATGTTCCCGGGAATATTCCATTGTACAACCCTAGTGTAGATCAAAAGTGTGCCGCCCGAAATGAGTGGCTTTGCAAATAGCATTGGTGTGCTAACAAAAATTATTCTTTTTTGGCATATTTGTGCTCAAAATGTAGCTGAGATTGCGGGCAATCTTCTTGGTTAGAAATTGTCGTAGAATGTTTCAAATTTGGAAAGCTACAGAATGATTTTCAAAAATATGTGCTTGATGCAATACTTTTTTTCCGCTACTGTACATCTGTTTTTTTTTCTGCGATTTTTACCGATTTGACACGCCGTCTTCCGCTACTTATTTCTTGAGATCATAATTGTCAGTGTTCTGCTCATTCCATTCTATTAAAGCCGACCCTCAATATAAGAGACTATCAGTTAGTTCAGATGGGTGGTCTTATATTGGGAGTTGACTATGCCTTAATTTTTTACCTAACTTTATTCTACAAATTTTAGATGAATTCCAAGCCTGCTAAAAAGAAAAGTGGATTGGGTGATGTCGTCGCTGCATTGGCTGCAAACAAACAGAAGAAGACTTCAGTGCTTGACCAAACTGCCAACGACTGGAAGGAATTCGTGCAGACCGAAAAGATACAAGAAGAATTGGAGCAGCACAATCAGAGTAAAGATGCCTTTCTGGACAAACAAGAGTTCCTGCTCAAGGCCGACTATGCTCTGTTCGAAAAGGAGAAAGCAGTCAGGGAAGTGAACGGAAGCACGAAACCAAGAAGTAGATCTTTCTCATTATTGTCGCTCGTTTCTCATCCGATTGCTGTTGATTTTGTATGAGATAAAAATTTTCACCGTTTGTTGTTCTCACCGTCGGTTATATGGCTATAAAATTGCGTGTCAGTGGTCTCGCCTTCGGATTCTGCCACCATCCTATTGTCCGAAACTCTGTATACTGCGATTTTCCTTTTCTATAAGAACTGAAGTTAAGTTTAATCTTTATAAAATTTAAGCTTATGCTCAGTGTTGTCCATTTGGCTCGCGCGAGCCAAACGCAAGACCGGAAATCGCATGACCTAACAAGCCATATGGCTCGCCTTTTTTATATGCGAGCCAATTGGCTCGCGTTCTTTTTTCCAAAAGCGAGCCGAATACGAGCTACAACCGTACGAGCCGTTTGTATCGCGAACCACTTGGCTCGCGAGCTTTTTATGTGATTTTTGAAAATATTGCTTTTATTAGGGTCTGCAGGCGCCTATCGACCCCTATGCCGTTCGGGAACATTAGTGGTGCGGGCACTATTCTTGTGGTTCGGGAACAATAGTGGTTCATTACATTAGCAAATCGGGTGGATTAATCTTTCGAGTACGTTAATGGTTAGAGTAGATTATCCACCCTACTTTATAACCCACCTAAATAACCCACTACTCTACCTGGACTATCCTCGCCTACCCTTGCTTATCCTCGCCTATTCTCGCCTATCCTCGCCTGTTTTCGCCTATACTACCCTTGCCTATTCTCGCCTATCCTCGCCTACCCTTGTCTATCTCACCCACCCTTGCCCACCCTTGCCTATCCTAGGGTAGCCTTGCATACCCTTGCCTATTTCTCGCCTATCCTCGCCTATTTTCGCCTATCCTATACTACCTTGCCTATCCTCGCCTAGCCTTGCCTATCCTCGCCTATCGGCTAGACTTTACTTGGCCCCCCCCCCACGGCTGACCCACTTTCGAGGTGAATTTTTGAAAACCGATTGCAAATTCGTGTTTCTCGACCCGGATTTTTACGGGAAATGATCATCAGATTCAGTGAAAGTGAAAAAATTTTTTTGGGATTTGCCTTGGTCCCCAAGGTAAAATTTTAGAAAATTTGAAAAAAAATATTTTTAAATTGGCGCTTTTTGAATTTTAAAGGGATTAAGGGCTGTATTGGGAGTGGAAGGGAATAAAAAGGGGCCACTAATCACACAAGGCCCCTAACAAGAAGATGTTGAACATAGTTTTGAATACTGGGGCCTACCGCATAAATAAACTCTGGTATGCATGCTTTTCATGCATCCAGAGTCACTTACGAGTGATTGTGTCTAAGGTATGTGGGTGTGCGCATCTCAACTCCAAGCCCCCAAGCCCCCTGCACCCCCCCGAAGGGGGCGCACCCCGAAGGGGGCGCACGGGCTTGAGAGTTAGAGATGCGCGTACTCACTTACCTTAGACATAATTCCGAGAAGCACTCTTGATCAAAAAATGTGTATAGAGTCTCTTTTTGCCACGGCCCAGTTGAAAAACATGGTGAGGCAGTCGAAGAATACATATATTTACTTTTCTATTGTTATGCCATAAAAGTGGCCCCCTTCTATTCCCTTCCCCTCCCAATACAGCCCTTAATCCTTTAAAATTCAAAAGGCGCCAATTTAAAATTTTTTTTTCAAATTTTTCCAAAATTTTACTTTGGGGACCAAGGCAAATCCCAAAAAAATTTTTTCACTTTCACAGAATCTGATGATCATTCCCGTAAAAATCCGGGTCGAGAAACACGAATATGCAATCGGTTTTCAAAAATTCACCTCGAAAGTGGTCAGCCGTGGGGGGGGGCAAGTAAAGTGTTACCCGCCTATCCTCGTCTACTATAACGTACACCTGACCTGATCCCCAGGGTGTACGTTATATCAAAGTTTTACTGTAGAGATTCTACATGAACACTTCCACAACTACTATAGCGCTGCTTTCTATTGGTTGAAACATCGCACTTTAGGTCACTTTTTGAAAACTTTAATTTTCAAAGTTGGTGTCTTTGATTAGGAAATGGCACGCCCGCTACCGATTGCGCTGATAAAAATTGGGGTTGGTTAGGGGAAAAAAAATTTCTGGTCAAAAAAAATTTTCGGAAAAATTTCTCACCAAGGAAAAATTTTTTGGTGCGAACGAAAAAAAATGTCACATAACTTTTTGTGCGCCAATTCATTGCGCATCAAAAAAAAAGATCGGGCAAAAAAGTTCGACCAACGCTGAAATCTGTTGGTTTTGAGTTGGGTACTGAGAACCGGAAATTCGGAAAATTCGTAAATTTGAAATAATATTTTTTGTCTCGAGAGGAATTCGAAAATTTGACTGAAATTATTTGTTTTAAGAGTAGTTTTTATAGTAAATCGACCATGCTGAACATGAATCCGGTGTTAGATTTTTGGATTTGTGTTAAAAAAAAATTGCATATATAAGTACAGGGTGTCTGTATCTTCTCTGTATCTTTTTTGAATGATAAAAGTAAAGATACAGAGAAGATACAGACATAATATATCTTTCGTGGATATTTTTTAGTTGACGAATGAATGTTCTTATAGAATGTTCGGCGCAAAGGAAGTGCCGCGTAGCGGCACAAGCGTGCACCATTTCTGTTTTTAATTAATCTTGCTTCTGAGGTATACACTTGTATACATAGAATCTGTATCTTGTCTGTATCTATCATCCATCCAGAAAAAAAAAGATAGAGAGAAGTTACAGAGAAGATGTATCTTCTCTGTATCTCTAACTTCTCTGTATCTTTTTTATTATTTTCTTCGGTTACGGCAAAAAGATTAAAAAAGATACAGAGAAGTTAGAGATACAGAGAAGATACATCTTTTCTGTGTTCTTTTCTGCGGCACCAGCGTGCACCATTTATGTTTTTAAATAAATCTTGATTCTGAGGTATCCTTACCACTTGTATGCAGAGAATCTGTATCTTCTCTGTATCTATCATCCTGCAAAAAAAAAGATACAGAGAAGTTACAGAGAAGATACAGAGAAGATGTATTTTCTCTGTATCTCTATCTTCTCTGTATCTTTTTTTCTAATTTTTTCCAGTCACGACAAAATAAAACAGAAAAGATACAGAAAAGATAGAGATACAGAGAAGATACATCTTCTCTGTATCTTCTCTGTATCTCATATGTCGCCGAAATGTCACGAAAAGATACAGAGAAAATACAGAAAATGTGTGACGCCACGTTCAGCGTCAACGAAGTGCCGCGAAGCGGCATCAAACAACATGTATTATAACAATATTTATTGTCGAACACAACAATTAAAACAACGTATTTATTGTTTAGCACTTGGAGCAGGGAGCGAAGCGACCTGCTGGACACCGCATGTGCGGTGGCGCACCTTCTAGTAACTATACTATCTGGCTACCTCCCACCCTTACTGGCCATATACCACCCTAACTTGCAGAAAAGTGGGCTTGAACACAAAATTCACCTTAAATCCAGGCTAAAATCCACCATCACCAATTTAGAGGGCAACAAAAAATTTTTAGAAGCAATTTCAAGTATACGTGTTTGTGCTTAAAATGAAGCCAAGATGTGTACTTGAGGGCTCCGCAAAGATATCCTACATTAATTTGCTAAAAATGCAGAAAGTGGGCTTCAACACGAAAATCCACCCAGTATCCAGGCAAAATACACCAACTCTAATTTGGAGGGACTTAAAAACTTTTTTTAAAGCAACCTCATTTTTCGGTTATGTGCTTAAAAGAAAGCTAAGAAGTTTAATTTTAGGGTTCCGGAAAGATATCCGCCATGAGTTTACAGAAATTGGAGGAAAATCAGTCTTGAACATAACATGCGTTAACAACCCACCCACACACCCGTCCCAAATACTATATAGAGATGTTCAAAATATGCGGCTATTTGCGCTAGTTGGAAAGCAGCAACGCAAAAAATGCTGTTTCATTTTGAAATCGTCATATAAAACAAGTATTTTAAATGAAAATAATTCTCATTTAGGCCTACCGTATTTCCTCTAATAAGCGCCCCCGCTCTAATAAGCGCCCCCCCTCGACTTTGAGGGTCTGGATCTCAGTATAGAAGCAATATTTTGCAAAGCTGTTTGATACGTTTTCTTAACTCTAACGAGCTCTACCGATTCCACTTTTCAGATTTTGCCTGAGCACGCAAAAATCTCGAAATCGAATTTCGAATTTTCAATTTTTAGGGGTTTGAAAAATAAGCGCCCGGGGCGCTTATAAGAGGAAATACGGTATATAAAAACTTTCGTGATCAGCCTTCTGTGTTTTGGCATCACCGGTTAGGTGATACTTGCCAAAAACGACATTTGCCAAAGACGACATTGGCCGAAACGACATTTGCCAAAAAAAAGTTCACAAACGACATTTACCAAATCGAAATTGGCAAAACGACATTTACCAAAACGACATTTGCCATAACGAAATTTGCCGAACGTTGATTTCGTATGAAAAAGACTTATGAACTCCAATTCGATACTATTATTTTTAGGCAAAAAGTACGCTTGGGGAATTTCACTTTGGAAAATGTCGTGTTGACAAATGTCGTTTCGCCAAATGTCGTTTTGTCAAATATAGTTTTGGCAAATGTCGTTTTGGCAAAGCGTACGTTTGGCAAATGTCGTTTTTGGCAACTACCGTATTTTCTCTAATGGCTCACCCGTCTCTATTAACTCAGGTAAAATATCGATTACCGACGGTCAATGAATTTTTTTTTGAAATTTTTGATCAAAATCGTCAATTTTCAGGACAAAAGTTTCTGGAAAGTCGACCCTAATACCAAAATCTCATCCTGAATCCGAATCCGTTGAGATCAGATCAAAATAATTTTTATGGACTGATATATAGCTATTTTGAGTAGATAGACCAGGAATTTGGCACCATTTAGCTATTTTAGTAGATATCTCAGTCTATAAAAAATATTTCGATCTGATCTCAACGGATTCGGATTCAAGATGAGATTTGGTGTTAGGGTCGACTTTCCAGAAACTTTGTCCTGAAAATTGACGATTTTTATCAAAATTTTGAAAAAATAAATTCATTGACCGTCGGTAATCGATAGCCGTCCTTAACTCACCCCCCTCTACTTTGAGGACCTATATCTCAGCCCTAAGCAAATATTTTACATCGTCGTTTATCGCATTTTCTTAATTCCCACGAGCTCTATCGATTCCAATTTTTAGATTTCGGTTAAGCACCCAAAAATCTCAAGATCGACTTCAAATTTTTCCGATTTCAAGGGGTTGAAAAATAACTCACCCGGGTGAGCTATTAGAGAAAATATGGTATCACCTAGCCGCATCACCTGCTCATCGAGGAGCGGTAGAGAGAATCTTTTTCCCAACTAACAATCCACAAAGCTGGGCATAAAGCCCCAACAAATGTGCTATTGGGAAAGCGTAATGATCTATAACGTCGATGTATTGTTAAAGACAAGGAAAATAATGAATAAGTATTACTAGCTCAGTGTTTGCAAAAAAATCAGTAAAAAACTGGAAAATTGAATAGAATGAACAAGATTTTGGTTTTATTCAACTCACACTTTTTTTGCGAGTCGAACCATAAGCTCATAATAGATGCGAGCCAAATGACTCGCGAGCTAAAAAGCTCTTGTAAATTTGTTCTTTAACTTCGCAAGCCATATGGCTCGCGCACATAGCTATTTGTAGAGCAAGCAGTTCGCGTCTTTTCAAACTATTAAAGGGACGCGAGCTGCTCGCTCCCAAAAGGGGCCAAACGCAATACACTGATTATGCTAATGGCAATTGTGTAGGTGGCTGTTTGCGTTGGTAGTAAGCTTGTGTTTAGAGTGGACATGACAATTCATTTTCAATTTGTCTTTCAAATTTGTCTCTCCTCTCGTTATTTAAACTTGCTGAAGGAAAAGAAAAGGGAGTATAACCTTAGTATAACGAGCACAATCATTTTCTAGTACTTTTGATAAATTTCATTTGTTTTGCATCATTTAAAAGCCGTATTTTGTTAAGTTTTTTGACTTGAGACCAAATTGGGCACTAGAAAACTGAATTGGTCCTAAATTTACGAAATGTTTCGGAAGCAATCTGTCATGTCACTTGCTATCCCAGGTGTACGCTGTCTAGACAATCATCCGGTAAGCATTTTTAAAGAATGCTTTATTCAAGAGAACTTTTCGATACAACAAGATATACGGGGCCTATATGAACACAGATTCTCTAATTCAATACTTCCAAACGTCTCCGCCCATCTTCTCAATTTCGGCACGACGACTGGCATACATCCTGCCCTGGCCTTTCATCAGTTCTCTTTTGTAGATGCACGAGTTATTGTAGACATAGCCTGGAAAAATTGCATTTAGATTTTGTAGCGAAATCTGCTACGAGGTAAAGATGTTTTAAAACATTCAAATGCAAACAGAATTTTATGAACTGTGAAAAAACGGTTTTATAAAAATCAAGTTCAAAAAAATTTATGGCTAAAAGAAAAGTTGCAAAAGATTGGCCCACCCACATGTACGAAAATATGTCCTAAAGACACATTTTGAAGATTTTTACAACTAACTGATAACACAACAGCTTCAAACACCATGAAACCAGAAATGGCCGTAGAGAAGCAGCTTTTTCGGGAAAAAAAATTTGAAAGCTCCCCACCCTTCTAACCAATCGTTATCTACTGATATTAAAAGAAAAGCTTACAAGAATACATGACGATGGGGAAGACAAAGGCGTATTTTGGATCCTTTCTGTAATCCAAGGCTTTCTTGAACAAATACGAGAAGGTGAAAGTTCCCATCCTTGAAAATAAATCGGTTATTATCGACCCAAATGGTGGTTCTCGTAGACCAGAAAGCTAACCTTGCTAATCGTTATCGTCTGCGTTAAGTTGATCAATCAAACGAAGACGCTCACCCCTCTGAAGTTTTCTGGCAGATTCTAAGTCGGACGAAATGTACGTGTAGACCAACAAAGGCAATATGCAGAGCTTTGATAGTTTTCCGAGATTGTCCAAAGCTGTTTTCACAGTCAGCATGCACTTCTGAAAAAAAAATGGCATAAAGTAAGTAAAAATAGTGAAAAACAGCTGTTAGAATTGTGCATAGAGAAATCTGGGCTAAAAATTAAGACCAAACAAGCCCACACATATCTTTTTAGACTCTCCAATGATAATCAAAGAGAAGTGGCGGTAATTTGAAATTATATTATGTGCTTATTGGAATTCTTCAAAATGTATATATAGATTAAAGAAAATTCGTTATTTTTGTAATTTGCGATTATCTGGAGATATCTGCTTGATCAAAAAACACAATCGCGAGTGATTATCTAAAACAGCTTTTTGCCTGTTCAAAAGGTTACACTCACGGGTATTTATTTGTTGATTATTTGGTTTTGCAGAAAAACTTTATTCAATAAATTTTCGACCCTACTAGTGAATACTCCCCTCCAACAATTTTCACTTTTTTACTGGTACAATTCTGGTATATCCCCAGCCCTCAATTCGAGTATGCCCCACGATTTACCCCGTGATTGATAGCTGAGGTTGTTAGCTACACGATGGTGTACAAATTTCTTGGTTTAGATCACAAAAATGTATACCTTTTATTAAAATAAAATTGGATCTTTTTGAGTGAAAATTAAACACTCAAAAATGATTCAATTCTATTTTAATTAAAAGATATACACTTTGGTGAACTAAACCATGAAACTTTTACACGATCGTGTAGCTAACATCGTCAGCTTTCAATTGTGGGGTAAAGTGTTGGGGTTATACCCGAATTGAGTGCTGGGGTATACCAGAATTTAGCCTTTTTACTTAAGTAACAAGTAGCCAAATTTATGTCCTAGACCCAGAAAAATTACGTAAGACATTTGTTAGTTACAACTTCCGTATGCTGGCTTACCCCCGAGCCTAAGGGCTAGGCCTAAACTTGTTGTTTGAAAGGGTAGTAACAGCGATTTTGAAAACGTCAGATTCTTGGAGGCGGGAGTATTCGCTAATAAAGCCAAATTTTCTTTTTCAGCTCAATGGAAAAACTACCGACTCCTATTGGTCCTTGTCGAAGACTCCTTCTACTGAGGATTCTTTCAAGGAAGAGAATTTTATTGAATCTTTGACTTCCCAAGTGGATGAGGAAAATATTGAGGACATTATAAGAAATCAAAAGAAATCGTAAACCTCACTTCGAATTACACCTAAAATTACTAATGTTTCAGGCTTGAAAGGTTTGAGAAGACCAACGAAATGCTAAGCACTTGCTGCGCGCTCACAGAGCGTCGTCTAGACAAGGCCAAGAAGGAATTTGCAGCTAATAAGGTGTGGAAAATTTTAACAGGCCCTAGCTAGGTACAAAGTTTAAGGAGACGGGGCAAGTTGAGGGTGTGGAAGAAAAAAAATTAAAATTTTATTTTTATGTCGAAAATGTCGGAAACCTCATTTATGTTACAGAGGGCCTCGAAAATACAGTCGAGTCTCGATTTAACGTACCCCCTGGGGACCGGCCCTAGGGGTACAGTAGAACCTCGTTATAAGATACACCCAATATAAGATACACCTCATTATAAGATACAGCTGGGTCCGGTCCCAAGTTAAATAACTCCCGTTAAATTACCCCCTATATAAGATACACCTCGTTATAAGATACAGCTGGGGTCGGTCCCTGGGTGTATCTTATAACGAGGTTTGACTGTACGTTAAATCGAGGGGTACGTTATATCGGGGTAAATTTGACGGAGTTTCTTATTGGAGGGACCGACCCAGGGATACGTTAAATCGAGACTCGACTGTAGGTAAAAGCGCTTGTCAGGTCAGTGAAATGACAAAATCCGGTTGAGCCGTGGCATCTCAAAGACCTTGCACCACCATTGAAGCCACTTATAAGGGAACCGCCCGAACTGTAAACTCGAATTCGGAAATTTTGTTATTGCCATCTTGTAGAGCATAGTCGGTTCACTATATAGGATTTCACTATTTTTTCCCAATAGAAAATAAAAATTGGATCTGGAGACTCGAGAAACATCGAGCCGAAAATTGCCTTGGTCTCCGCTGTGGATTTTCAATAACACATCTTTTTTATATCAAATCTCCCTACATGATGACACCCAAAAGTTCGACCCCAGGGTGGTAGTAACAATCAACGGATAAAATCCACGGATAGGCTAAAATCCGTGGATAGAAATATCCGCAAATAAAAACCGTAGTAACAATCACGAATAGAAATATCCGCAGATACGGATAAAATCCGCGGATTTATTCGCAGCTAAGGATAAATCCGTGGATATATCCACGGATTTATCCGCGGATAAAATCTGCGAATAAATATGTGCCGGAATGCACCATTATAAAGTTTAAAGTTATAGTTAAAGTTAGAGTTATTGTTTAAAGTTAAATGCATCATTTTAATGGTGCATACGAAAGAGTTAAAGTTAAAGTTAGTGTTAAAGTTAAAGTTCAATGTTAATAGCCATGCACCATCACAAGGTTAGAGTTAAAGATAATGTTAAAGATATAGTTCAAAGTTAATGTTAATGTTTGTGCAAATGCACCATTTTAAGGTTGAAGTTATAGTTATAGTTAGTGTTTAATGTTAAAGTTTTTTCGACATGCACCATTTAAAAAGATGAAACTAACATTTTGGAAGTATTTTAGAACAAAGAAGCTAATATTGCTAATAATAATTGCTAATAAGCTGATAATATTATATCGAATTTCGTTTCTTCAGCTTCTGATACTTCTCATACTTCTGATACTTGCGCTCGACAGTTTGAGCAGCATTTTTAAATGCTTTCTTGCCTGGGAACAAATTTCCTTGGTTGTCTTTCACCAATTCAGCCAGTCGAGCGGCTTTTTCTTGAGAAAATCTTGTAGAAGTTTTGCTATCCATGAATTTCTGAAGCAGTGATAATTTAATGAAATTAAGTACTTTCAAATATTAAATAAGAGTTTTTAAAATGATGCTGACACCATTAGCCACATAAAAAAAACAAAATGGCAAAACATCTTCTCTCTCTCTTTACTTTATTTCACAATGCACAATCATTAATTATAAAAAACATCAAAAAAGATGTGAAGGAGCTTTCAGAATTATTTATAAGCTAAAATTCAAAGTACAGGGAAAAATATAAGTCAGCTTTTTGATAACAAAAGTGATTCGAAAATTTGGCAAGCAGCATTAAGGATGCTTTACAGGTAGTTCAGAGCGTAGCTTGAAATATTGGGGTGGTTTTAGGTCTTCGGAGTGTTTGGGGTAGTTCCGGGTGGTTCAAGGTGATTCGAGATGGTTTGAAATGGTTCGGGGTGGTTTGGGATGATTTGGGGTGGTTTGGGGTGATTCGAGATGGTTTGGGATGATTTGGGGTGGCTTGGGTGCTTGGGGTGGTTGGGGTTGTTTTGGGTGGTTCAGGGTGTTTTGGGACGGTTTGGGATGATTCGAGATGGTTTGGGATGGTTTGGGGTGGTTTGGGTTAGTTTTGTGTGATTTGGGACGGTTCGGGTGATTCGGGCTCTTCGGGGTGGTTTGGGGTAGTTTGATGTGATTCGGGATAGTTTGGGGTGGTTAGATTGGTTTGAGACGATTTGAGGGTGTTTTGATGATGAGAAATGGTTTAGGCGAGTTAGTGGTGTTCAGGGCCCGAATTCGTGAGTTTTTTGTTGTCAAGTGTTGATTCTGACCAAAAAACCGTGTTTTTCGCATGATTCTAGGTATAGAAATGCCCTTCTGAAAGTATGGTACAAGTACTTAAAAATTTAACTTTAACTTTAAACTACCTCAAAAGGTAGTTTAAAGTTAAAGTTTAAAGTTCGATTTTTTTCACTGACACTTGGGGTAAATGCACCATTATATAGTTAAAGTTAATGTTCAATGTTAAAAGTTAAAGTTTAAAGTTAATGCCCGAATGCACCTTTTTTTTAACTTTATCATGGTGCATACCAATTAACAATAACTTTAACTTCAAACTTTAACTTTGTAAATGGTGCATTAGAAAAACTTTAACTTTATATTGGTGCATATCAAAAAACATTAACTCTAACTTTAAACTTTAACTCTATAATTGGTGCATACCAATAACTTTAACATTAACATTATCTTTAACTTTAACTTTAACATTATGCACCAATATGAACAATAACTTTAACTTTGAACTTTAACTTTAAACTTTATAATGGTGCATTCCGGCAATGAGCATGGTTATTTCCACCAAAAGTAAAAAAAGTTAAACTACTATTTTCTATGTTCTCCTCAAACCACGAAAATGTTTTATTTAATTTATTCATGTGTTATTTTACAAAATCAGTCGAAAAATATTGCATAAATCTTTTTTGCACCATGTTTTTGAAGAATTTTGCACAAGTGTTCCCTTAAATCTGTCTAAAGTTTTTACTAATTTCTACAATTAGTCTAACACAGGGATGGAAAAAGTATTTTTCTAAAAAAGATTGTACACTTAAAAACTGCAGAAGCTCTTCAAAATTCAAAGTTTTATGTTAAAATCCAGAGTATAATTTTTCCCCAGATAGATTTTTTATTTCGGAATCCTGTTTTAATGATTGCTTAGCATTTTCTCTGTGCTAAAACGAAAAAAAAACTATTTTTAATATTTTTTTAAGAAAAAAATTAGTGCAGCAAAAAACACGACTAAAAGACTGATTTTCAAACAAATTTATTTTTTAGTAGTATGGTACGGCTATTCAAACGTATTCACGCGTTTATAGAAAGTAATCGATTTTAAAAACATAAGAAAATATTTTTATCCGCGGATTTATCCTGCTCCCGACCAGGCTAAGAATAATATCCGCGGATATTTGATTGTTACTAAGGATTTTATCCGCGGATAAATATCCGCGGATTTTTTCATTGTTACGACTGATTATCCGTATCCGCGGATTTCATCCGAGAATACGGATTTATACGCGGATATTTTGATTGTTACTACCACCCAGATGACTATGATACTTAAATCGACACATGAGTTGAAAAAATTGTCGGAACCAGCTGAGGATCGTGTTTTTGTGAATGTCAGTGTATTAAGACTACAGTCAAACCTCGTTATAAGATACACCCAGGGACCGACCCCAGCTGTATCTTATAACGAGGTGTATCTTATATAGGGGGGTAATTTAACGGGAGTTATTTAACTTGGGACCGGACCCAGGTGTATCTTATAATGAGGTGTATCTTATATTGGGTGTATCTTATAACGAGGTTCTACTGTATCAGCCTAGAAAAAGAAATTCGCAAATCTGTTTTTCGCGTTTTCTTAGTTAGCACGAGCTTACCTGATTCCACTTTTCAAATTTTGGTGAGCACCCAAAAATCTCAAAATCGAAATATTTTTTTCCGACTTTTTTAGGGTTGAAAAATAGAAGGCCCGGGCCTTCTAATAGAGAATATACGGTATATGTGGTTGGACTATAGTGAAATATGTTTTTGAAAATCCACAGGAGGTACCAAGGCAGTTTTCGACTCGTTGCTTCTCGAGGCTCCAGATCTAATATTTATTTTCTGTCGGGAAACAATACGGAAATTAGACCCTACTTGGATATACACCCCCCCCCCCCCCCCCCCAATCAACTTTTTTTAAAAGTGTTTCCAAACACCTTATATCGACCTAAAATGGCCTTAGAAATTCAAAAAAGACATTATTTTTAAGTTCTGGTCAATAAAAAATTGAGTTTTAGACACTTTTAAATTTTGACTTTTTATCTGTTTTATCATGTTTTGGTCACTGGAGCTGGGCAAAAATAGTCTCTAAATGCATTTTTGTTCAAGAGTCTTGCTCGGAATTATGTCTAAGGTGTGTGAGATGCGCATACCCACATACCTTAGACACAAATCACTCGAAAGTGACTCTGGATGCATCAAAAAGCATGCATACCAGAGTTTATTTATGCGGTAGGCCCCAGTCAACAAAACTTTGTTCAACATCTTCTTTTTCACACTAAATTGGCCCATTTTTGGTCCATTTCCATCTAAATACAGACCTAAAACCCTTTCAAAATGGTCAAAATGGGTGATTTTGGGTGGTCCCAAAACTCAATTTTAGTTGACCAGAACTCAAAAATAATGCCTTTTTTGAACTCCTGAGACCATTTTAGGTCGATATAGGGTGTTTGGAAACACTTTGAAAAAAGTTGATTTGGGGGGGGGGGGTGTATCCAAGTAGCGCCGGAAATTCTATATAGTAAATCGGATATGCTCTACAAGATGGCTATAACAGAATTTCCGAATTCGAGTTTATAGTTCGGGCGGTTCCCTTAATAGTACTGGTCAAATTTCCAAACTTGAGCCGAATTTTTTTAAAACAAAACCTGTAACTCTAGAATTTACGGGTTTCAGCATTCCCCTTCTCCTCAGTATCCTCCCTATTTGTCTGTGGGTAGACTTGTGTTCATTTTTTAAGCGATCCATATTGTTTTTAGGAGGTTATTCTTCAAGCCAAAGCTGACTTGGAGTCAATTTTCAGACGCATTAGGGGTTTCAAACAAACCCTTTCTCAAAGATATCCGGAAATTTATGCTCAACAAGGTTAGCTTTTTCTCTTCACGGCTTCTTGGAGCCGTATGCAGAACCTTGAAGAGGTATGTGAAGTTTACCCTGAATCCTATTCTTCGCTTTCAATTGAGTAATATTAGGATCCAGATCTGAAATGATTTTAGATCTCATTCTGGCGCAACTCGAAAATTCGAGTAGGATCTTTATACAGAATTATCTGAAATCCAAAGTTTTCCTCTCGAATCAGGATCCCGAAAAATTCTCGATTAAGATCCTACCCGGATCTTGAACTCCACTAGGATTAATTGTAGTATAATCCTGCCTCTGCTTTAGAAGTTTGCCTGGATTGAGTCTAGGAATAGTTTTGGATCTGGATCCTATTTCGTTTCATTAAGACCCAGATTAATCCTGGATCCGAAATCTACCCACAGTTCTGCAACGGCCACCCAAATTTTTAATCAAATAAGTCGAACATAAATTCAGTCCAAGCTGTGGAGCATCACACACCTTCCTCAACCACCTCAGAAGTTATTGATGTTAGCACAAGCTAATGTCTTGAAAGACAGATTACCAAAACATGGTGCTCAATTACATATTCATAATTGATCTCAAAATTTTCGGCCCTATACTAGAAGAGGACATTTTTTTTGCCTTGGTCCCCCTGTTGTTTTTTCATCACTTTTTGGTCTTTTTTTTTTGGGTAAAACGAAATTTTGCAGCTAATTCTCGTAATTTTGCAGCTAATTCAGTGTTTCCAAAATGAAAATGAAAACACGATGAAAAATGAAAATTTCAGTGAAAATTTGAATGAAAATGAAATTTTCATTTTCATTGAATGAAAAATTTTCATTTTCATTTTGAAAGAGGAAAATGAAAATTTTCATTTTCATCAAATGAAAAAGGAGAATTTTCAGTGAAAAATGAAATTTTCACTGAAAATTTGTCCTTCTATCACGTTGACATTTATGGCTTGTTTGTGAGTTGTTCTCACCTTATTTTGACCGAATCATGTTTTAGTAATTATCGAGATGTCACAGGCAGCCGAAAATAGCCCTTCAACAGCCGATTCAACGACACCCATCATGAAAAGAAAACGTATGCATCCGATTTGGAACAAATTCGAAGAATTATCAAAGAACAATGTCTCATACCTTTGGTGTATAACTTGCAAAAAGGTACACTTTTCATGCCCTTGTCTAACAACGTTTTTTTTCATCAGGATTACAAGCTCGAAAATGTTACTGTTACGACGCTCAAGTACCACTGGGAAACGAAACACCCGGATGATAAAGTTTGGAGTAGCTCTGATGTGACATCCCACTACTTCTAGCTGCCCAAGAGCCATGGTACATTGAAAAGCCGACTGATGAATCGATTGGACTCGACGAAAAAGCTAATGAAACTCTGATTCAGCGCATTGATAAGCCGGCTGTCCATTACAGCAGACATATGGACTGATGCTTCAATGAGGAATGCTTACCTGGGTATGCTAGCTATCATTCTTTTACGATTTTCAACTCTACACTTTAAGGCGTGACCTTGCATTACGTTAACGACTACAAATTACAAAAGCATTCTTGGGACTAGTCAGCCTTCAGGGATTTTCGCACACAGCTGACTTGGTTCTGGCAAAGGTCGAGCAGCTACTGCATGATTATGGACTGGATCTCTCAAACGTCTTTAAAGTGGTCACAGATAGGTCGCTGCGTTCACTGATCTTCTGCAATGTAAGTTATTTATTCTGCTAAAAATGTTGTAAAATATTAAACGTTTAGTGCCTAATGAATTCGATGATCCTTCGGAAGACGAGAGTGATGAAGATGAGTGTTATGCATTTGTGCATTTCTCAGAGGCTCCAGACGAAAGCATTCTGTTGTACGTTGACCGTTCTCTTTTCCTCGTAAATGTATTTTTCGCAGGTCCACGTTTCCGCAGAGGATCGCATCACTCACTACAACTGGTGCTCATGGATATGTTTAAAGAATCAATCTTTGGCACTGAGGACTTCAAATCTATGTGCAAGATCATGAAAAAATTTAAGCACTCGCAACAGGCAAAAGAGGTATGTGTTTGTTTTTCTGCGTTTGTTTCAGAAATTGTTTAGGAATTGTCGACTGTTTCAAACAAATCGCTTCTGTTTCCGTCTTTTACGCGTTGGGGATCTGTCGTTGGTGTTATTCAAAGCTACCTGAAATTAAAGAATTCATGCGACCAATAGCAGAAAGGAAAAGTTGGGCATTTCCGACAGAGGATCAGATAGAGGTTCACTCTTGTTATCTAAAATATTGGCTCACATAATTTTTTAGTACCTCAGTCAAGTTGCCAAACTCTGCAGCTCATTCCCAGAATCTTTGAGACGCATACAGGGAGAAAATTTTGTCACTATCTCACGGTGCTTGATTTATACACGTGCTTTGCAACTTTCGTTAGACGAATCAAAGGTATTGTTCTTAAAAATTTCTGCAATCTAGTGAGTTTTTCAGAGAACCTTTCCCGTGTATTTCGATGAAATCATCAGCAAGATGAAGAGAAATTTGGATGAGCGTATTTCAAACATCCTAAACTTGAATCGAGTTAACTTCGATCCAACGTTTTTGGTGGCTTGCGCAGTTGATCCGCGAACCTTATTGTGTCTCCGAGAAAGTGATCTGGAAAAGGCAGCTGAGTGGATCAGACAACTGGTATTTTTTCTTATCTTTTCAATGCATCACGCGCAGTGAAACCGCGATTTCCGTCACCTTTACCAGAAAATTTTACATTCTGTAATTCTAGCTCCCTTCCGATCAAGACCAGCAAGTCTCAAGAAAGATGCCAGTAACTAGTCCATCATCTAATGCTACGCTTGACAAGTTCATCTGTCAGCTGAATTCTGAAGCGCATGGGAATAGGAGACGCACAGAGGGCAGAAGCAGTCAAACAAAGTCTCGGATTCTAAACGTTCTCCACATCGTACAAGCGGCAGGAAGCAGTGCCGGAGAAGCTCTTGATCCAATCATATATTTGTGTAATTATCTATCTTCGGTAACTGCCTACAAAATCCTGATATACTAAGAAAGGCGTTCTGTGCATTTAGGACTGGCATTCTATGGCTATTTTAGCTCTTGAAATTCTAACCGTTCCGGCTACCAGTGCTCCCATCGAAAGAATTTTCTCACATGCTGGTTTGGCTTCTAATGGAAACAGAAATCGAACAAATTTCAATTTGCTCAATGCTCAACTCGTAGTGTATTGTAACGATAGTGTGTGTTAGATTTATTATTTGGATTTGCTGAAATAAAATGTTATATATGATTTTAGTGAAAAGAATTAAGGCGTAGAGTTGAATAGGCACTTAGTGCAATGTGTGTGGCCGCGACGAAATAACGGTCTGACGAAATCGTGTCCGATTCGAAATAGGGGCAGGAAGTGCATGATCTCAACGCGACTTGACTCTGTTTAGTTTTTACAATTCATTGTCAGAAAAAAGGGCGCCTGCCGCGTGTAGTTAGCATAGATCTCGGTAACAAGATTCTAGCTAAACAGAACGTGTCCGAAATGTTAGCCCACACTAAAGTATTGTTCATAGTATTAGATTTGAGAAAAAAAACGAAGAAAAGAAAATGATACATTGATGAAATGAAAATGTACAGTTAGCAGAATGAAAATGAAGATTTTCACTGAAAAATCTCATTTTTCATTTGATAAAAATGAAAATTTTCATTTTTATTTTCATCATAGAAAATGAAAATGAAAATTTCATTTCCTTTTTCATTTTTCATTTTTATTTTAAAAATTTTCATTTTCATTCTCATTTTCATTTTTCATTTTGGAAACATTGAGCTAATTCTCGTAATTTTGCAGCAAATTCTTGTAATCTTGCAGCAAATATTAGTGAATTTTGCGGGAATTCGAATTTCCGTCAAATGACTTGGATCGCTCAGAATCCCAGCCCGAAGTGGTCAGAAGCCCCTGAAAGTTGGTTTTTTGGGGTTTACTAAAGGGGGGGTAAACTTTTGTGAAAAATGCGATTGGGCGGATCAGAATTCCGGTCCGATCGGCTTAATCGCTCTGAATTCCTCCCTGAACCGCTCAAAACCGTCATAAAACTGAAATTCTGAGCGATTAAGCCAATCGGACCGGAATTCTGATCCGCCCAATCGAATTTTCGCAAAAGTTTCCCCCTCCCCCTTTTAGTAAACCCCAAAAAACCAACTTTCAGGGGCTTCTGACCACTCCGGGCTGGGATTCTGAGAGATCCAAGTCATTTTTTGACTAGGAAATTCGAATTCACGCAAAATTCACTAATATTTGCTGCAAGATTACAAGAATTTGCTGCAAAATTACGAGAATTAGCTGCAAAATTACGAGAATTAGCTGCAAAATTCCGTTTTACCCCTTTTTTGTCATTTTTTTTTGTTTATATGGTTCATTAAACTACATATTATTTTTAGCTAGAATTTCAATGGCGCGCACAACTCTTCTCGAGACAATCGAAAAGCCTAATTTTGCAAGTCTGCGCTCAATGCTAGAAATAAAAAAGACCAAAAAAGTGATGAAAAAACAACAGGGGGGATGCTCAACAAGATGCTCAACACGGGACCAAGGCAAAAAAATGTCCTCTTCTAGTATAGGGCCAAATTTTCTTAATATATAGAGCTAATTTTTCTTTGACACTATGTTGTATGTTGTTAATATCTGTAGATAGTGGACTGTTGAAAAAGGACAGAAGTTGGGAATGTTTTATTTTAGAATGTTTGGTCTTGCAGCATGTGATGTTTGTATAACTTGTATGATCGTAATTTTTGTTTTATGCACTAGAATAAAAATAGTATTCCACAGAGAGAAACAAAGGACTGCCCAGCAGTGTTTTCAACGGTCCGAGACAGAATCAGAAAGGTTCGAAGGCAGAATTCAAAGCAATGTCAGAAATCAGAAATGATAGTCAGAAAAGTTAGAATCAGAAGCTGAATGACAATCAAAAGTTTTCAAAGTCTGATATATAAAGTCAATAACACGATTTTCGCTTGGTCCCCCCTATGTTTCAGGTCCTGGTTGGGGGGGGGGGGTTCCTGGACTTAGGGAGATCCTGAAATACGTCAGCAAATTCCCGAAAACACCTTTTTAATCGTTTTTAGCGCATAAGAATTACTAAGAAATGGTTAAAACCTGATTTTGAAAAAAAATTGTTGGGAGGAGGGGTGGGTATTCGCTACTAGGGTCATTTTTTCTTATTCAGAAAGTGTTTAGAAAGGCTTCTCGTATCTTGTTGTGAAGAAAAATGAGCTCGAGGGGTGATTTTGAGTCACTTTAAAAAAAACCGAGTGTGAGGGGGGACTAAAGAAGTACCTTTGTAAAAACAATGAAAAGCCATCCAAGTGAAGTTAGGAGTGTATTTTTATGGTCGTTGCATAGAGACTGATTTTTGCATTGCACTGAGACTGAGAAGATGATTTAGATTAAAAGCAGCAAAGAAATCACAGAAACCACACATAGCCAAATAAGTCTTTTTCTAAGTGCTCGTTTATCAAGGGTGCCAGTTCACTGAAGAGCCAGCTTATTGAGAGTCAAAAAAATTATCACAAGAAAAAAAAATCGGGTGTGGCTCAAACAGCTAAGACTGGACCAAATTACACAAAATAGCGCGTAAAACACATGCGGAAAAATAATGTACGCTCAAGAATTGTGTCCGTGTCCGGTTTCCTAATAAGGTAAAGCACAGAACTTTAGTCATTACTTTGCATGAAATCGCAAAAGCTCCAATGATATACAAAAAAATCCCTTTATTATTTACACCTATTGAGACACAATTACTAGTCACAATTACTACTGACACAATTACTAATTATTGATTTCTCTCTCTTAATATTCTGTCTAGTATTTCATCCATTAGCCTTAAGCAGTAGCAGCGGCAAAAATAAAGCACCCTGGCAACTGGCTTCACTGACAGCGTCTCGAGCCCTCTGTTTTTTACTTTCCATCGGTTTTGAATGACCACCAGATATTCATCATCACAGAAGATTGCAGAAATCACCAACACCAGTTTGATTTGAGCAGTTTGCTTATCGTCTAGGAAGAAAGAACTCGGCGTGGCACTGAAATTCTTTTCCAGATTCTTAGGAACAAGTACCTTGAAACAGCAGGTAAAAATTTTAGAATTTCGAATATGCCTTACTTTGACGGCCTGCAATTTACCACTATTGTTCGTTATGCTTATCAAGAATTCCATAGGGACCCACAGAACTGCATCGGATTGATAGATTAGAGCGAGATCGGGCAGAGCATCGAGCAAGAATGGACGGTCGAACCGAAAAGATTGATGCACTGAGGAATGATTGGACACCAAGCTCCATTGATATTCTGTAAGAACTTGATTGGACGGTTTCATCATGGTAGCAGCCGATGAGCCTTCCATTTTACCAACTTCCGCTTGAATACCTTGCAGAGAAAAAGAGAGAACCACAGATGTCAGCTTTATTGCCACAGCCAAAAGAATTCGAGAGCAACTGATGACAGCGGAAAGCGAGAGAAGAATGAGTGGTAATCATCTAGATGCATTGCTTTTATACTTGACAAAATGGGATCCTTCGAATTCTTCTTTTTAAGACAAAAATTTTGAATGCACCCTACGATCTTATCTTAAGATATAAAAATTTTGTGCATGCATTCTGTGTACAGTCAAACCTCTTTAACCGGACACCTTGTTGACACTTTATTTGGCCAGGTACTCGACACTTTAAGGAAAACAACACCCCTATAACCCGACACCCTGAGGCCGGTTCCCTGGGGTGTCGGATTATCCTAAGTGAAAACAATTTGAGCCATAAATGAAATCAATCGTTCAATGAAATCAAGTGTTTTTCGGTTAACTGCTCAAGAACTATCCTGTTCTCGGTTAATCGGCCAAGAACAATCATAATTTATATTTTCTTGTTGGGAGTGTTATTCGCGTTATAACTATCATATGACTGAAAGTTCAGATGGAAAAAATCAGTTGCTTTCAAGCTTTTGTTGCTTCTTGCTGCCTCGTGTGCGCTTGGAACATTGGCTGCTAAATTGCCAACTAAAGAAGATGTGGTCAAGCAGGAATACGGAACGATTATTGGAATCGATTTGGGCACGACATACTCTTGCTTCGGCATTTACAAGAATGGTAAAACTACTAACTTCCGGTATTCTTTCACAGTTCTTTTTTATTTTCCAGGCAAGGTGGACATTATCGCCAATGAGCAGGGAAATCGAATCACTCCATCATATGTGGCTTCAATCCGGAATCCGGTGAACGTCTGATCGGAGATGCTGCCAAGAATCAGTTGACTGCCAATCCAGAAAATACCATATTCGACACTAAGCGTTTGATTGGCCGTGAATTTAGTGACGAGAAGGTGCAGGAAGACAAGAAGCTCTGGCCATTTCAGGCAAGCCCGGGTAATCACACCGTGTTTGAAAATTTCGTTTCTAGATTGTCGACAAGAACAACAAGCCACGAATCGAGGTGAACACTGGCAATGGCTAGAAGGAACTCTTTGCTCCTGAAGAAATTTCCGCGATGGTCTTGCAGCGAATGAAGGTTAGTTAGTAGGAGTTCGATTTCTCGGTACCTCTCTGTAACACTCTATTACAGGAAACAGCTGAGGCTTACTTGGGTCATGAAGTCAAGAATGCGGTGGTCACTGTTCCTGCGTACTCCAATGATGCTCAGCGACAGGCTACCAAAGATGCTGGAACAATCGCCGGTTTGAATGTTGTGCGAATCATCAATGAGCCGACGGCCGCGGCTATTGCTTATGGCTTGGACCAGAAGCTGGGTGAGATTCTACAGACAGTTAATTAAAAAATTATCCATTGCTTAGAGGAGAGCATAACGTGCTTGTTTTCGTCTTGGGTGGTGGAATCTTTGATGTCTCTCTCCTGACCATTGACAGCGTTGTTTTTGAAGTTCTGGCCACGAACGGAGACACTCATTTGGGTGGGGAGGATTTTGATCAGCGCGTTATCGAGTACTTCATCAAGTTTTTTCAATCGCAACATTAAAGTATATAATATATCTTTTTGTTTCAGGTTTTCAAAAGGAAGAATGGAAGGAACCTGCGCTAGGATGATCGTGCTATTCAGAAGCTTCGTCGAGAGGTGGAAAAGGCTAAGCGTATTCTCTCTACTCAGCAGCAAGTGAAATTGGTAGTCTAATCGGTGGATGGTGTCGACTTCTCAGAGACTCTCGTTCGTGCCAAGTTTGAAGAATTGAATATGGAGCTGTAAGATCTCAACTTTTGCTCAGAAAGACGTTCCTGAAGTTGCGGGATAAGCTTCCGATTCAGAACTCTGTAACAAGGAACATATTTTTGAAGCTAAATGCGAAAACGGGTGCAGTCAACAATCGGATCAGTGCTAATTTCGAAAGGTTTCATCACTTTTATAGTTCTGTTTATTTAATTTGATTTCAGCTGGAAGAAATTCGTCAATCCAAGCGAGCCGACTCTCTTTATTGGCATCGATGTGACTCATACTCCACAAGGCGATACTGAATTTCCGTCCATTAGTTCCTTAGTGGAAAATGTGGACGTTGAGGCTAGCAAGTGAGTTGAATAGTTTTCTAGTGGATGTCAGTGTAATAACTTTTTTTGGCATTAGGTCATTTGGTCCCCGGTCATTTATCCCGGTCATTTGGTCCCCGGTCATTTGGTCCCCGTCATTTGATCCTCGGTCATTTGGTCCCTGGTCATTTGGTCCCCGGTCATTTGGTCCCCAAAAGCCGCCAATTTAAAATGTTCAAACAGGTTCGAATCCTGGCGATAGCAAAGAATTGTTTTCTACCATATATTATACCGAATAGGTCTCATTCACCTGGGGAATCGGAAATTGGAAAATTTTGGATTTAGAAAGAAATATTAAAGACTATATGGGGGGGGAAGGGTATACTGAATAACACTTGGTGATATCCCATTCATCCTCAATGATCCAGATCCACCCTCAGTGGTCCAAGTCCACCCTAAATGGTTCAGATTGACTTTTAGTGGTCCTAACACACTTTCAATAGTTGGGATTCACTACCAATGCCTCCGTTATTAGTAAAATGGTTTTAAAAATTTGGTGGGGAAATTCAGTAATTTGGTGGGAATTTCACACTTTTGGTGGGGAAATTCACTTACAGCCATTTTTTATTGACTAGAACACAAAAATAATGCCTTTTTCGAGCTTCTGAGGCAATTTTAGGTCGATATAGGGTGTTTGGAAACACCTTAAAAAAATTTCATTTTGGGGGGGGGGGTATACTCCGGTAGCGCCAATTTTTTATATATAATTTAACCTCAGTTTTAATGGATCATCGATTAACCTGACATTTGGATGGGTTTTCAACACTTTTCCAGGTTATTGTGCAGCTTTTTAAAGCGGTCAAATTCCCGGTCACATTCATTTGACTATGTGCCAGATATTTGAAGTTTGACTTATTAGAAACACATGAGCACCTTGCAAACAATAGCTAAACGATTTGCAAGTCTCGAAATTGGATCGACATAGGTTTCGTTCAAGACAACATGGAAAAACATTAAAAAAATTTAAACTGGCGGCTTTGGGGATCAAATGACCGGGGACCAAATGACCAGGGGATCAAATGACCGGGGACCAAATGACCAGGGGATCAAATGACCGGGGACCAAATGACCGTCGCCCCTTTTTTTAGGTATGTAGCGAGTGTGAGAGTCCAAATCGAACGTACCGAATGGATCAACGATATGAAAGAGATGTCTGAGGAAAGAATCGATGACTTTAAGAAGGTTGATTTTTATAGCTATAAGTCTACTATTTCGAGTTATTTAGGCAAATGGCCAGCTGCCAAAGCACATTGTAATTATGCGTGATGGAGTATCTGAAAGCCAGTTCCGAATGGTAATCGATCAGGAGCTAGCCGATTTGCAAAGAGCTTGTCAGGCCGTTGATAAGTCGTACAGACCTACACTTACAGTGCTAATTGTCCAAAAGTGTCTCGGAACTCGTTTCTACGCAGAAGATGCCAACTTTCCAGGAGTCAAGTGAGTGTTTTTTTGACAATTTGATTGAGTTACAGACGAGGCTCCCAATAACATACCGTATTTTCTCTAATAGCTCACCCGTCTCTATTAACTCACCCCCCTCTACTTTGAGGACCTACCGTATTTCCTCTAATAACTCACCCTGCTCTAATAACTCACCTCCCTCAACTTTGAGGGCCTATATCTCAGCTCGGAAAAAATATTTTGCAAAGCTGTTCATTGCGTTTTCTTAATTCCCTCGAGCTCTACCGATTCCAGTTTTTAAATTTAATTTTTTCACCCGAAAATCTCGTGATCGACCTCAAATTTTTCCAATATTCAACGATCCAAAAAATAACTCTCCCGGTGAGTTATTAGAGGAAATACGGTATATCTCAGCCCTAAGCAAATATTTTCCATCGTTGTTTATTGCATTTTCTTACCGTATTTCCTCTAATAAGCGCCCCCGCTCCAATAAACGCTCCCCCCATTTTTTGACTAAAATTTTGGAGTTAAGGCCATTTCTGATTGACAATTTCAAAATTTTTAGGGGTTTGAAAAATAAGCGCCCCGGGGCGCTTATTAGAGGAAATACGGTAACTCCCACGAGCTCTATCGATTCCTTTTTTAGATATCGGTTGAGCACCCGAAAATCTCAAGATCGACCTTAAAATTTTTCGATTTTCGGGGAGGAGAAGAATGGGCCATTTCAAATTGGGCCAATTCAATTTGGGCCATTTTCAAATTTGGCCATTTCAAATTGCGCCGATGCAATATGCGCCATTTCGAATTGGGCCATTTTCAAATTGGGCCAATGCAAATTGGGCCAATTTCAAAATAAACCCACGATTTTGAATCAACAACAGTTAAAAATTGCCTACAAGTTGGCGCAATTTGAATTGCCCAATTTGAAATGGCGCAATTTGAAAATGGCTTAAATTGAATTGGAGATTGAATGGCCCACTCTTCTCCTCCCCCAATATCGCAAGGATTACGATAATGCCGAACGTTTTGCAAAAGGCAATGACTTTGAAATTTAAAAGGCAAAAATTCCGGCTAGGTGAGATTTGTCAAAAACGAAATTTGTCAAAACGAAATTTGTCAAAAACGAAACTTGTCAAGACAAATTTTTCTCGTTTGTAAAGTGTTTCAGTATTTTTTTTTTGCTTTTACTATTTGAATACTTTGTCATATGTATATCCAGTAAAAAACGCAGTAAAACACTTTGCAAGCGAGGAAATTTTGTCTTGACAAGTTTCGTTTTTGACAAATTTCGTTTTGACAAATTTCGTTTTTGACAAATCTCACCTAGCCAAAATTCCCATTAACATACAGTAGACGCTCTTTATAACGACGCTCAATATAACGACCCGCTGCCTATAACGACTCAGAAAAAACAGCTATTTGGTCACGAACGACCTCATTTACGTCACAACGACGCTCTCTATAAGGACGCGGTTTAGCCGGCCCCTTGAGAGTCGTTAGAGAGAGCGTCGACTGTACGCCTATTTTGGATTTAAGCGTATGTTAATGGGAGTATTTGCCTTTTAAATGTCAAAGTCATTGTCTTTTGCAAAAACGATCGCAAAGTCGGAATCCTTGCGATATTTGGGACCAGAGTGTCAAAGCAGCACTAGCAAAATTAAAAAAATCGGGTTAAAAAAGTATCGGACCCAAGGCGGGAACGAACTTTCGGGGCGTATGTTAATGGGAGACTCGACTGTATTTCATTGAAGCTATTACAGCAGAGGAAATGTGCCGCCGGGCACGGTTGTTGATAAATTCATAACGAAAGAGTCTGGAATGTGAAGGGGCCTGAGAAGGAATTCGAATTCTTTCTGTGTGCACACAAGGGAATGCTAGTGAGTTTTTTAATATTCATTGTTTCGTTTCATATAACTACAAATTTTCAGGGAACCTCCAGGCCAGCTCATTACTACATGATATTTGATAATTGGGGACTGACAGCGAATGATGTTCAGGTAGTTTTGGCTGCTTTCTACTCTACATTTTATCACTACTAATCTTTAGTCTTGTGCCAACAGTCTGTGCTACTTGTTTGCTCGTGCGCCGATGGCTGTTTCGCTGCCCGCCCTGTGTTCTATGCCCATCTGTGTCGTTTTAGAGCTAGACGTCACTTTTGCATTGGAGGTGATTTCCCGCTTGGAATATCAAAAAATTAGCTTTACATTTGTGTTCAGGGATCAGAGGGAGCTTCCCACAAATAATCAGTCTATGGTGACCGTCGTGGAAAACATGCAACAGACGATGTATTATTGCTGATAGACGATGCTTGCGTTAGAAAAGATCAGTTGTATTCTTGTTGTTTTTGACTGTTGTAACTGCATGTACTACGAGGCGATAAATTTTCAACCAAATTTTCGTGACGCTTTGTTTTGCTCGAATTTTTTTTATTTACAGTGTTTTGTGCAGATTCTTTCCTTGTTCGACAGCTGACATTCTAGGCAATCGAATGACACCACAACTGTATAGGTGTCACTGTTTTGCGGTTATTTTTTTTTTCGACTTGAAAAAGGCTCAAATTGAATTCACCCCTCAAGAGTCTGAATCCCTTCTAATTTTGTGTTTCAATTTTTATCGGCAATTTCATTGTAACTTTTTGAAATGTTTTGCACAGCTTGTAGCCCTAGATCTTGACTCTCTAATAAGCTATAAATCTCTGATGAATGGTTTGAAGAACACAGGAATCTAAGAATTTTGAAAAAAACGTCAATTTTTTCAAAACCCTGAAACCCCTACGTTCCTCGAATAATTCAGTATAGTTTTATGGTAAAAATCTAACTGTCGACCCTCCCAACTGTCGACCCCCAACTGTCGACCCTCCCAACTGTCGACCCCCAACTGTCGACCCTAACCTTAGACTTTAAGTAAAACAATTTGTAAAAGTAATTTAACATGACTTGAAGCGGTCAAGCTCGTTTTATTTGCCTGTTTTAAGACGCCTGCTATAGTTTTTTCTTACAACCAGCGAATAGGAAGCAAGAAAATGGCTGTAAATGAAGATGAAGAACCTAACTACAACCATTTTTGTCAGCAAAAAAGCGAAGGGAGGTTAGTATTTCGGAGCTTACTTTAAATATATCACGTGAAATATTTATCTACTTAGATGGAAGGAATCGAATCAACACGCGTAGCAGGAGTTTCCAAGAGGCCCGCCTTGTCTAAAGCACTCGGAATATTTGCACTGGGTCTTACAAAGCCGTGGCCGGTTTAGGAAAAGCCTATTCATCTCTGTCTCAAAGGTACGCATTAGATTGTTGATCAGGTTAGTTTACAGGGTGTACCAAAATTACGTTAACATTTAAAAAAAAATCGGGCAGCATAACATTGTAGCGGCCCGTTTCCGGATTTTTGGGTGGCGAGCCCTGGAAACGTCCCCAATAAGGCCTTTATAAACGGAACAACACAAAACAACAAATCATAACAGCAAAAACGATGACAGAAAACGATACCTATAATGAATACTTCTCATTCAAAATGACTTCCGCCAGCTCTGATACACGCTTCAATTTTTCTAAGAATCCCCAATGCGTACTTTTCGATGTCCACTAGCCAACCTGAATTAAAAATCAGGAATTCAACGGTCCTAGTTCTTGACGACAGTGGAGCTTGTACGGAAACAGTTCGAGATCTTTGACCATAATGCGATGAGCTGATGAATGAGAAATTCTCATCCTCCTTGCTAGCTTCCAAGTCGAGTTGAGCTTTGTAGATGGACTATCGGCGATTGCGTTTGCTGCTCTTATCTTTAAAAAATTGTGAAATTAAAACCAATAATAAAGACCACTAAATCAAACCAGATGGTCTTCATGTCTTGCAGTCCTCTTTCTCCCACGCCCAATCCGGTTCTTGTTAGCGCTTGTTTCTTTAAATCGACGAGCCGCATTGCTGACCGTTCTCCTTGCCACTTCAAATAGCTGCCCAATCCGCGCATACCCAAGACCTTGGTGACGAAGATGGAAAAAACCGGTACTAGCTCCTCCTTCTTGACTGCACCTATGTCTGCAAAATTGACTGGAATAATTTTGATGAACCGACTTCGAATATAAACGTGAAATATTTAAAAGAGACGACAGAAATAAATGCGACGGAAAATTCAAGGAATAATAAGGAAATGGAAAGCAAGTAAGAAAACAAGCGGAAAAGTGTACAAAAAATTGAATTTCGACCGAAAATGTTAAATGTCAAAATGTTAACGTAATTTTGAGACACCCTGTAGTTTCTTTTCCAGGAAGTAACGTGTTTGCCAAAGCACAATCTGACTGTGGAAAGTCAATTGCTATTTGCATATCGGTGTTGCAAGGTGTAGTGGTGAAAGACTATGTACTGAAATCATTATTGTTGCTGCTACAAACAAACTAGCTCAAAGGGTTAGTCAACATATTTTTTGAGGTATATTTTGTTTTGCAGCTTTGTTTAGATCAGGGGCACGCTTCGGGAACTGTTGAAAGGAGTAGTCAACAAGAACGAAGTCAGCCAAAACACACGGAAGGAGGAATGCAAGCCAGATCCACAATTTCATAAGTTGCCCGACTTCAACAAATCCAATAAGACCAAGACCGAACCGAAGGTAGTGGTTAACGAGAACAAAGTCAGCCGATAGACATGCTGATGATGGCGGTTTTGATCAAAAACTTGCCAAATTTCTTCTTCAGATTGGCTATCTAATGGGATACAATGAAGGGTCGAAACCAGCTCAAGATGAGAAAGAGGGATTCAGAGAAAGTGGCGAAGAAAGTTCAGAGGAAGAAGACAACAATGTTAGAAATTTAGACAATCCGGCCAATGTTAGTATTCGGTGGAAATTGTTATTTTTGTTCTTCAGTTCATTCCAGTTTGCTGTTGAAATAAAGATAACATGTTGTTTTTGTAGTGTCTTTTAATTCTTGAGGAAGTGTAAAATATGGCAACAGTAGACAGTTGGGACCCCGTTAAATTACTTTTACAAATTGTTTTACTTAAAGGGGCATGCCCGTGCCCGACACGGCGAAAAGGCGGGGACCAGCACTTTTTTCTTTCTCGATCAAGTTTTACATGCATACGCATTCAGATTTTTTAAGTTTTCTGCCTAGTTTTTAAAAGTAGTGTAGGGTCATTAATATTAGATTTGACGCAAAACGAGTGAAAAATAGAACGATTCAAAAAAAATTGCTGGTCCCCGCCTTAACTTTTTGAAACGCACGGCATGCTCCTTTGAAGTCGAAGGTTAGAGTCGACAGTTGGGGGTCGACAGTTGGGAGGGTCGACAGTTGGGGGTCGACAGTCAGTTTGGTCGACAGTTGGGGGTCGACAGTCAGTTTGGTCGACAGTTGGGGGTCGTTCTAGTTTTATAGCTTACTAGAAAGCCAAGATCCAGAGCTGCAAGCTAATGCAAAAACTATGAAAAATCACAATGAAAACGTCGATAAAAATTGAACTATAAAATTAGAGGGGGAATTTCAGTAATTAGAGGGGGAAATTAAGACTTTTGAGGGTGCATTTTAGTTACAGCCCTTGGAAAATATATCAATTTTTCCCTTTCTGCAAAAGAAGTTTAGAAAAAGGCCACACCACAAACAATCGGTGTTGCAAAATGCCGAAAACCAACAACTCTGAATTCTTTTCCCAAATTCTTCCAGATTAGCTGCTCAATAGTGCGGTAGACTTGACGCATCTCCACCAAAAACCTCATCGTGTAAGATTAGGTGAATATGGTGGATATAATAGCTTTGATGATCCTCTTCTCATCCTATGTCCAGGCAGTTAGTGAACTAATGAGTAATCGCCCCTCAGGATCCCTCCATTCAGGTAGTATAATGGTGGTATATATCACGGTGGTATAATGTGCGTTTTTTCCTAACGAGGAATTGTCCAAACAAGAAATACTCCAACGAGAAATTCTCCAAACTAGAAATTCTTCAAAGAAAATTTTTCCGGACGTTTATTTTACAAACATAACGTTTCACGGGGTTTCAAAAACCAAATTTGTGTTTATTAGAGAATTTCGCGCGAAATCTAATACCGTATTTCCTCTAAAAAGGCGGCCGGCCGCCTTATTTTTCAAACCCCCAAAAATCTGAAAATTGTCAATCGAAAATGGCCTTAACTCTGAAATTTTAGTCAAAAAAATGAGGGGGACCGCCTTATTAGAGCGGGCCGCCTTATTAGAGGAAATACGGTAATTCAAAAAAGCAGTGATGATCAATCAGTTTTTTTTTCGATCTACAGTAGAACTCGTTATAAGATACACCCAATATAAGATACACCTCATTATAAGATACACCTGGGTCCGGTCCCAAGTTAAATAACTCCCGTCAAATTACCCCCCTATATAAGATACACCTCGTTATAAGATACAGCTGGGGTCGGTCCCTGGGTGTATCTTATAACGAGGTTTGACTGTACCGTATATCTTCTAATAAGGCCCCACCTTCTAATAAGGCCCACCTTCAAAGAGGGTTGAAAAATTAGAATATTAGAAGATATACGGTATATTGCTTATTTTTTGTGGTATTTTTTGGTTTTTGTGTCTTAGTTTGTACTGGGGAGATTCCTTGTTTTTCCAGCTTCCCAATGAGCCTATCATCGTTGTTTCATTTTTTTATGCTCTTTTCGGCGCTCAAGTTATTTTTGAGTACAACTTTCCGCTTATAGATCCTAACTGAAACTTTTTAAGACTAAAGCTACGATCTACAAATTTTCGGAAAATTGGAATTTTTCAAAGTAAGACAGAAAACCAACCTATCTCACCTGAAATCATGTGCTGAACACAGTTTGTTAATACCAAAATAGTGATTTCACTAGCCACAACACCTATAATGGGATAGATAGTATCTATTAGATACTTATTCTGAGGAAGCATCTGCCTACAAATCCCGAAAATATCAGTTTTTTATATGAGATTGTAAACCATGATTTCTCACCCAAAATTTTACGCTGAACATGGTTTGACAATACCAAAACTGTAATTTTGGTGACTCAAACTATGAAACCTAGGATAGGTACCCATGGTTCAGGTGGATATCCTGCCGGATGGCCTAAAAATGAAATTTTAGTCAATTTTTTTACGTTTTTCATGCTCCAAAACTTGTTTTCTGAACTAATTCGGACATGCTGAAGATGGTTTGATAGTGATAAAATGTCGTTTTGTAAGGTATTTTTTAAATTTTGGGCAATAATTAATTTCGCTAAAATCAATTATTGCCTGAAACTCAAAAAATACTCGAGAAAACGGTATTTTACCTCTATTAAACCATCTTCAGCGTGCCCGAATCAGTCCAGAAAACAGGTTTTGGAACCCAAAAACGTGAAAAAAATTTTTTGATCCAAGTGGTCGACCACTTGGTTTTAATGGTCCAGACTCTAGAGAAGGTGCCAGGTGGTTACCCTGCTGACCCTGAGTCTCACTGGTCTTTTACAGAATAGTTTATAATTGTTATTCAAGAAACAATAATGTCTGTTACCACCAGGATTTGAGCCTGCGACCTCAAAATCGATCCAGCAGCCTCTAGATCACCCCTGAGAATCCATGCACTAAACCAAGTGGTCGACCACTTGGATCAAAAATTTTTTTTTCACGTTTTCGGGTTAAAAAAAAATTTTTTTCTGCACTAATTCGAGCATGCTGAAGATGGTTTGACGATGGTAGAATCACGTTTTATCAAGAAATTTTTGATTTATCGCTAACGATTGATTTTGATAAATCAAGAATTAGCAATCAAAAATTTCTCTATAAAACGTGATTTTACCATTGTCAAACCATCTTCAGCATGCTCGAATTAGTGCCGAAAAATTGTTTTGTAACCCGAAAATGTAAAAAAAATTTTGATCCAAGTGGTCGACCACTTGGTTTGCTACCACCTGGTCTAAATTGGGGAGGGGTTGCCGTCACCGAGGTTACTGGTTCGAGCCTCACTAAGTGTTAACTTTATTTTTTTTACTTCCATTTTAGGCCATGCAGGTGGACACCCACCTGACCAGGTGGTGCCTACCCAGGAATTGGGGTTAGGGTGGGGGATATCCAAGTGTACCACCGGAAATTCTGGAGTCGATTAGACTTATTAACAATTTTTATTCATACTTATTTTAGCCGATTACGTATTTGTAGCCTGATTACTGAGGTCGCGGCACAGAAAAATTGACTTAAAGGGGCATGCCCGTGGGACACGCCCTTTTCCCCGAAAAGCCCTTTTCCCCGAATGACCCTTTTCCCCGAAAAGACCTTTTCCCCGAAAAGCCCTTTTCCCCGAATGACCCTTTTCCCCGAAAAGACATTTTCCCCGAAAATCCCTTTTCCCCGAAAAGCCCTTTTCAACGAAAAATTATTTTTACTGTTAAAATAATGTCAAAATGATGAAAAAGCGTTTGAATTTGCGCCAAAAAAATGCTTCCATTATTTGCTGTTGCTATTCAATGGTTGAATTCAGTCTTTTATCGCGTCTGAGCAACGAATTTTGCTCTTACGTAATTTATTTGCAATGTTCAGTTGCAATTTAGTTGTTTGTCGTAGAACTTCTAACATTGTGTGTATTGTATATTCAAGTATGTTTCAAGATGGACGAAATTGCTCGTATACTCAATGGTTCAGTTGATTGGGAAGCTGTTCGTCGTTTTTTTCGTTCAGAATGCAGATGCCGACGTACACACTCATATGGCCGCAACTCATTTGGCCACACCTCATTCGGCCGCCATTTCACATTTTTGAATTTTCTGTAATTTGTAAATTTAAATATAACCGAAAATTGATTTTTCGCACAAGAAAACAAAGTAAATTTACCTAAACAAGTACTCTGATTCCCTAAAAGATGGAATTCGAACATAGTTTTGTTAACTGGAGCCTACCGCATAAAGAAACTTCAGTATGCATACATTTTTTATGCATCCAGAGTCACTTTCGAGTGATTTGCGTCTAAGGTATCTGGGTGTGCGCATCTCAACCCCAAGCCACCAAGCCCCCTGCGCCCCCTTCGGGGCGCAGGGGGCTTGGTTGGTTAGAGATGCGCGCACTCACTTACCTTAGACATAATTCCGAGCGAGACTCTTGATCAAAAATGCATATAGAGACCTTTTGCCAAGCTCCAGTGACCGAAACGGAGTAGAATAGCTCACAGTTACCAAATGGACGATTTAATTATTGTTGTGTTTGGTCTCATTTTATGTTACATTATGTTTTGTTCTGAATGAACTTTTGTTATGGAAATGTTGTCTTATATGTGTTGCTTTTTGTTTGATAGATCTTTTTGTGCTTATATATAAACTTTTAAATAGGGTTAGCATGTATTTTAACAGTAAAAATAATTTTTCAGGGAAAAGGTCTTCTCGGGGAAAAGGGTCATTCGGGGAAAAGGGTCATTCGGGGAAATGGTCTTTTCGGGGAAAAGGGATTTTCGGGGAAAAGGGTCATTCGGGGAAAAGGTCATTCGGGGAAATGTCTTTTCGGGAAATGGTCTTTTCGGGGAAAAGGGTCATTCGGGGAAAAGGGTCATTCGGGAAATGGTCTTTTCGGGGAAAAGGGATTTTCGGGGAAAAGGTCTTTTCGAGGAAAAGGGGTGTACCCTGCCCGTGCGTTTTGAAAAGTTAAGGCGGGGACCAGCAAATTTTTTTGAATCGTTCAATTTTTCACTCGTTTTGCACCAAATCTAATATTGATGACCTTATACTACTTTTAAAAGTTAGGCAAAAAACTTTAAAAACCTAGGTGAGAAAGCAAGTAAAAACGTTTCGAGAAAGAAATATTTGCTGGTCACCGCCTTTTCTCCGTGTCGCGCACGGGCATGCTCCTTTTAAATCGACTTTTCATGTAAAAATTATTTCATGGAAAATTTCCACTTTCCACGGAAAATTTACCTCGATTCATGGTGTTGGGTTTTTCTCTAGGTGGTTTCAGCATTTGGGATGGTATGAGGTAATTCACGGATAGCCTAAAAAACCTGGGATGGTTTAGGATAGTTCAGACACAATCAAAAAAATTTCAAAAAAAAAACTTAAAAATCTGTTTGAAAAAAGTTTCATTTTGGGGAAATGTCTTTGCGCCTAATTGGGACCACTGAGGTTCGATGAAGACCACTGATAGTGTAACTACTGAGGGTGTAACGCCTATGAGTATCACTGAGAAGAAATTCACCAGAACAAAACCATACAGAGCTTTTGTGCCTTTAGCAAAAAATTTATACATTTTGAGCACAGGAACTCGGGTTTGAGTTTAAATAGGGTAAGTTTAAGGTAGAAATGGGTAATGTTAAGGCTTAAATAGGTTTCAAAGTCAATTTTAACTTTAACATGACCTAATTTAAACTTTAACCTAACCTGGAAAAGCGAATAATGGGTAAAGTTAAGGTTTATTTAAAGTTTATTTAAACATTAACCTCACCCAATTTGAACTTTAAAATGTCCAGTCAAATTTTTCATTAAAAATTTAAACTTTAAATTGGGTAAAGTCTTACTTTAAATTGGGTGAAGTTTGACTTGATTTAAACTTTATTTAAGGTTTAACACACACTTTTTTTTTGCATATATTAATGCGGATATGCATTTTCATCATGTTGTGATCGCTTTTGTGCTGTGTGATATAAGTTTTAGGTAGATGTTGTATCCTAGCGGTAAGGAGGAAGGAGAGAGATCGGAACACAGCAGAAGAGAGAACAGAGAGAGAGAGCACACGACTTGCTTATAGATTTATTCACACAACAACTGATCTGAACACATACGTTCAGATCCTTATATACTGTTTACACTCATAAACCGTTGTAAGACAATAGACGATTTATATGACAACACAACACCTCCCCTTTAGATAGAATGGGGAAGGGCACAGGAGATTTTATTTATATGGCTGTTCTCTCTTGTAGCACTTCTTACCATCCAGCTGGAGCATTGTTCTTGGCATTCTTCTTCTGGAAGATCGTCGCAGCGAAGGAAGAGGAGAAGGTACCACCGGCACTTAAACAGGAGATTGAGCCACTGGTGACAAAGGAGGAGACTCGGCCACAGACAGCTGATCAGGAGAGCGGACTGGAGACTGTTCTTCGATCCCATTCCATCGCTGTTCTTGAGGAAGAGCAGCAGCCACTTGACTTTGACACTTGGCAGATTGAAGCATTCCAATAGAATATCGGCTGGCAATTCATCTTCATCTGGTAAGAAACTTGGGAGTAGGTGATTGACGTGAAATCTCGGATTCTTCCAGACGGCATTTGCACTGCATAGACCACACCTCGGCAATTGAATAGTTCTTGACATCGGCGGCTGACAAGATGGCAGCTGAATCATCCACATTGAACTGGCGTTTCTTGCTCCATTGTGACGATTGAATTTCTGGCCATTCGTTCATTTCGGACAGATGTTCATGAGGGGTCAAAGAAGATCTGCATGCGCAGCGGTCATGAAGAAGCAAGGAGCCATTCGATTTCCGAGGCATGCTGTGGCTGATATACTGGGACAGAAAAGAAAGAGAGGAAGACCTGCTCAAGGATAAATGTTTCGTTGTAGACTTGTTATTGTGAGCATTGTAAAAATGTCGTTTTGGTTCAAAGAAAATAAAGTGTGATACTGATATGGAACATGGATGTTGGAAGATTCAGGGAACATATATGTATCTCCTCTATTAACCACACATGCAAAGTTTTTTCGACCCTAAAAAATCTTGCAATTGTGAATCAAAATGGTCTTTACTCTGAAATCCTTGTCCAAAAATGAAGGGTGGAGGGTTATTAGAGCATAGGGAGTTAATAGAGCAAATATGGTATTGAAGATAAATGATAAAGGTGAAAGATATGTCTCTCGTTAAAGGGGCATGATCGTGCCCGATGGGGAGAAAAGGCGCGAACCAGCAGTTCTTTTTTTTTCTCGATAAATTTTTAATTTCGTCCTCGTCTAGATTTTTCAAGTTTTCTGTCTAGTTTTTAAAAGCAGTATAAGGTCATCTTTATCAGATTTGACGCAGAACGAGTAAAAAATGGGACGATTTGAAAAAATTCGAAAAAAACTGCTGGTTCGCGCCTTAACGCACGGGCATGCCCCTTTAAGAAGCTTGTTCAAATCGTTTGACTGGAGATGTGTTGGTTTTTATTTTATAAACATCGAAATCTATTGCCAAAAACGATACTACTGCCACAAACGATACTATCATACAATACTATAAGCATTAAATCTATGGGACAAAAACGAGAATTCTATGGGCAAAAACAAGTATTCTATGGGCATACCCAATCTATGGGCAAAAAAAAATATTCTATGGGCAAAAACGAGTATTTTATGGGCAAAAAAATATTATCCATTTTGCAAATGTCCTCTTCTAGTATAGGGCCAACGCTTAATGCCAGAAATAAAAAAGACCAAAAAAGTGATGAAAAAACAACAGGGGGATGCTCAACAAGATGCTCAACACGGGACCAAGGCAAAAAATGTCCTCTTCTAGTATAGGGCCAAATTTTCTTAATATATAGAGCTAATTTTTCTTTGACACTATGTTGTATGTTGTTAATATCTGTAGATAGTGGACTGTTGAAAAAGGACAGAAGTTGGGAATGTTTTATTTTAGAATGTTTGGTCTTGCAGCATGTGATGTTGTATAACTTGTATGATCGTAATTTTTGTTTTATGCACTAGAATAAAAATAGTATTCCACAGAGAGAAACAAAGGACTGCCCAGCAGTGTTTTCAACGGTCCGAGACAGAATCAGAAAGGTTCGAAGGCAGAATTCAAAGCAATGTCAGAAATCAGAAATGATAGTCAGAAAAGTTAGAATCAGAAGCTGAATGACAATCAAAAGTTTTCAAAGTCATAATCAAAATCAGAATGATCCTGACTTTGAAAAATTATGACTCTCACTTATGATTTTTTGATTGATGACATTTTGCCATTGACTTTGCTATTCTGCCTCTGATGCCTTGGCCACAATGGAGGTGGGAGGTCGAGGTAAAACGGTGTCTAGGTATTGCGTTTTTAATTGAATAATGCCAATTCTGATATAGATGATCTTTATCTACTTTTTGATTTTAGGTATAGGTCATCTATATCAGAATTGGCACCGTATTTCTCCTGAATGACCACTAGCGCACGGATGCCATAGTACCCCGTTTACGAGGTTTGCTCTTTCGATCATTTTTTTTCCTTTTCTATTTTTGGAATATAATTTTTTACCTAACTTCGACCACTGTTTTTTCCTGGAAGCTTTCAATTCTTGGCCAGCTTCGTTCGGTTGTTGTTATTTGTAAAATATAAATACCGTAAATGCTCTAATTGAAGACCATGGGCTTGAATTAGAGCACATAACTTTCTAAGAAGCAATACTTTTTTTGTCACAGATTCACTTTTTTCTGTCACAGATTTCCTCATTTCTGTCACAGATTTGAGCTTTTCTCTTCTATCGGCTCTTTCTAATAAATTTTCTAATCTTTTTTTCAAAGTTTTAACACCATTAGGTAGCGCTGCGATTCTAGTTTGTGGCGAGGTTTCTTGCTGCACCATCTCTGCAAAATGTAGCACAAAAGGTAAAATTATGAGCCAAATATTTTTCTGACTTCCTTCATACTTTCACCTATTTGTGTTATATTTTGCAAGGAAGATGCAAAAATGATACCTCGCCAGAAACTTGAATCGCGAGGCTATCTGATAGTGTAATAACTTTTAAAAAAGATCGAAAGATTCGAAAGAAACAGGGAAAACTAAAATATGTGATAGAAATGAGGAAATCTGTGACAGAAAAAAGCGAATCTGTGACAAAAAAAAGTTTTACCATTTTCTGAGCACATTGTGGCATTGTGTTTTTAGCTATGAAAAATTTCACATTTGTAGGCACACGACCACTCAAAAATAGCCCTGTTTCTTAGCTTCATTTATAGCGGTAGTGTGCCTAAAAATGATTCGTTCTAAGCCCATGGGCTTTAAAGGAGGGGAAAAGCCATTTACGTTTGAAATAGTGGCCTCGGCGGCGCAGTGGACTGCCCAGCGATTGGGTACACATTGTGATTGGATACACCGATTGGGTACAATTGCGATTGGGTACAGTTTTCAACGAAACTATTTACATGAACTTTTTCGGGACACACGCTTAAGCCTGTCCTTACGGGCGCTGGACTACCCGCGCCTAAGGCTTTGCCTAAGTTAAAAAATGAAAATTTATGCCATTAAGAAATATAGTTTCTACAAACAAACTTCAGTCTTTTATGGTTGAAAATGGACCTTAGTATCTAATACCCCATAAATTGTTTCCTTTAAAGGGGCATGCCCTTGCTAATAAGAGGTAGTGCCCGGGAATTCAAAATTATTTCCTAATCATTAAACTTCTGTACGGATTTCTCAACTTGATTTCTAACAAAACAAGGCCTAGAATTTAATTTTAGGTATAGTTTTGTTAGAAAGGAAGTTTGAAAATCCGTACAGAAGTTCAATGATTTGGAAAAGTTTTCGAATTGGCGGGTACAAGTTTTGGACAAGTGACCCTTCAGAGACCCATTAAAAACACTATTAAAAGGTACTGAAATGTTTGTACCAGAGCCCAGAAAGTGTCTTAAAACATTTTTTACTCCCGACTAACATACGCTGGCCTACATCAAGCCTGTACCCAATCATAATATGTATCCAATCGTTGTTTTACCGGCGCAGTGCGTAAGTGTTTGTGTTTTTTAGCCCGAAATAGTGTTGCAGGTTCGAACCCACCTGGTGGCATGCTATTTATTTTGGCTTGTTTGACCACTTCTAGGGGTAATTAGACTTTTTTCGATGCCAGATTCGGAATCAACGACCTAAATTACCACTATAACTGGTCAAACAAGCCAAAAAAAAGTAAAGTGCATACATGCGGGATCGAACCTGCTCACCCTTTTATGACCATAAAACACAAACGCTTACTCACTGTGCGATGGCGAAAGCCACTTTTTCAAACCTAAATAGCTTTTCCCCTCCTTTAATTAGAGCATTTACGGTGCTTACTTTTTTCATTTTTAGCGAGATGGCATTACGCTTTTATGCAGAATACACACTTGGAAATTAAAAAATGAAAGCAGTGAATCAAAAAAAAAACCACTAGTTATTCCCTACTAGTGCCTGAAAATCCAATAAATATTAAAGTTACGAGTGTTAAATTGTTTTATAACCTAGACTATTGCTGTTTTTTTTTGCAAACCGAAAAAAAGATAACACACATTCTCTTCGGCTCTCTCACACCCCTCCGCGAAAATCGTAGAGTTAAAACCATATAATTTTCAATATAATGTGACAGCCTGAATAATTTCACGCTGTTTCTGCAAAAATACCAAAAAGACGTGAGAAAACTGGCTAAAAAGCATGTTATTGTCTGGTGCCACATCTAGCAGCAGTTTTTCCAGCCATGTGTAATTGGAGACGAAAGTGGCCAAATGGTTTTGCTGTTTAATGATTCCTCCGCCGTTCATTGTTTTTATTTGGCTGGATGGTGGGGAGCAAAGACTGGCCTATTATGCATGGACTAAATGAAGAGGCCATTCCTCTGGTGAGGCTAATAATTTTTGAGGGGGGGGGGGCTTTAATATGTCCTCCGCCTTAATGGGATCTGCCGCTTCTCTTTCTTGGATGTGACCAGCAAGAGTCAATGCTAGGTTGGCACTTCTCCATCTCCAATTATATTCAAATTGAATGAGCTGAGGATGTATTAATCCTAGAGCTGGCTGGATTCTTCTTCGTCTTGTGGCTGATGCTCATATTATTTTGGTCCTTATTAAAATGTGTTGGGTGATGAGTTGAGCAGAAAGTTGCGTTTTGGGGCTGAGACTAATAGGTTCTGAAGTTTTGTTTATGTTGTTGCCAATTTTTTCAGTTTAATTGTAATAAAAGTCACTAAGTGAATTTTTTTAAAGTAAATTTCGAGAAGAGAAAATTGGGTTATTTTAGATTGCGAAAATTTAAATTTGGCGCCTGAAAATCAAGTCAACTTCAAATTGGATTAAAGCGAAGGTACTTCTTCCGTTGGGGGACAAAACTCAATTTTTTTATTTTCATTTTTCGTTCGTTTTTTTAAGTTATTTTTTCTGTTATTCACTTTTCTTATGGTTGTTTCTGTAATCTCATTCTGTTATTTTCAGATGGAAGAATTGCGTAATTTCACTCTCGAGAAGCTTTATGAACGCCAACTAAATTGGTCTGATGAAGTGTTTCAAGAATGGCTACAGCATCTGCGACTTCTACACTCTAACCCAATCGTATATTTCTGACTTTGTTTGGCGTAAAAAATTTAATGGACCAGATATTATGTTCCATTTATGGTCCCAGATTGCTGAATTGTATAAAATTTGAGTGTTTAATAAAATTGAGTTTTGTCCCCCAACGGAAGAAGTACCTTTAATAGCGAATTACGCTAATTTTAAACCATTTTGATAAAAAAAAACATGGCGTTGGTCCTCGTTGTTTTGGTCAAAAATCATGACCACATCTGAGATCGGTATACTTTGCAATGGCCTAATTTACACTGGTCTATTCAATTTTGAATTACCGTATTACTTTAATAGTAGCCCCGGGTCTACTAATTGTTAACCACCCTTTTGGGAGAGGGGCTAATATTAGAAGGGGGCTACAGTTAGAGGGCAGGGGGCGAAATAGGCCGATTTTCCGCGGGGCTACTATTTTTCAACCCCCTCCTAGGGGGGGGGGGGGGGGGTGTTGGAGCTAGCTACAATTAGAGGGGGGGGCTACTATTAGAGTAAATACGGTAGCTCGATTTCAATTAAACCCAGTTTAAAATGACTCATTTTTCTCCACATCGTAAATCTTTAAACCCCAAATAGAAAACGGATAATTTTATTCTAGTCTTCATGTTCTGTCAGCACTTTCAAAATGATTCAGGTGGGTACCTAACATAAGGTTCAAGTGGCTTGCAGGTGGTAGATGTCATTGTGAGCACGAAAATCTCGTACTTTCCAAGCCGACTGAGTTCGAACTCAGCCGGCTGACGGCTGAGGTAAAAAATTTGACGTAGCTGAACCAGAGAAAACGTTCCCTAATCAGCCAGCTGAGGCTGACGGCTGAGGTTGTCGTCGAGTATACCACCCTGCTCTTGACTCATAATTATTCGCTGAAATGATGATGTAGGGGCAGGAGTAAGATGTGGCAAATCACATTGCGACAATATAACGCCATCCAGAAATGGACCGATTTTGTCAGCTTTGACTAAAATTCAGTCAAGTGAACCCTCGATATAACGCCACTTTGGGCCGGTCCCAGGGGTGGCGTTATATCGAGAGTTGACTGTATACGAAAAAGGTTTGTCATTGCGACAATTGTCGCAATATGATCTTGCCACAATTTGATTTTGCCGCAATTCGTTTTGCCGCAATGTCATTCGCCACCAGGGCTTGAAATTTTAAAGTAATTTTTCGCGATTTCAGAAATGCTAGATGGTGTTACTAGCATTTTTCAAACTTTTAAAAATACTAGTAAGGTAGTTCTTGGTGTCACGTACGTTTTTAAAAACTTCGAACCCTGTTTCCCACATCTTACTTCTGCCCAATGTTAGAGGTTTTAAAGTTTCCGATTGCATTTGCCCGATTTACATTGGTCCTGTTCACAGTGATATAATTCGAATTGACCTAATTTGAATGCGTCCATTACAACTTTTTTGAATGCCGCTTGCTGTGCCGGCGACGAAATTTGTCGTGGCCTGACTTACAAGGGAACCTCGTGAACTTGTTTTTCACTCGCAAATTAGAGTTTGGTCTCATTGGATAGCCAGTATGCGACTTTCAATCAAATTCGTTGAGATCTCGTGCCCATAGGCCAAAAAGTTGGGATGAGAAGGTTAGTAAAATATTGAAAAACCACAGGGGGGACGAAGGCATTTTTAAATTTAAACGATTAAAGGCCTTTCTGGGTCACAGGTTCAAATACTATTGGGTGCACACCTGATTTTTTTTACTTTAGTTTTTTAATTTTCTTCTGCTCTCATAATTTTGTTAGATAGCTAAGAGGCTGATGATCATTTTGACACCCAAACTTCTGAATAAAAGTGGGTAAAAATAGGATGTGCACCCAGTAGTATTCGAACCTGTGACATAGTTATAAAGCCCCTGTGGTTTAATCAATACTTTACTAGCCTTCACATCCCAAATTTTTGGCCTATGGGCACGAGATCTCAACGAATTTGATTGAAAGTCGCATACTGGCTATCCAATGAGACCAAACTCTAATTTACGAGTGAAAAACAAGTTCGCGAGGTTTCCTTGTTAGTCCAACAAAACAAAAGCTGAATACATTATGATGTATCAGATTGTTCAGAAAGTTCGCGACTACCCTGAACACAATTGTTTTTGATTTTTGTTTTGCTTTTTCATAAGTAATAATAAGTAACGATAACAAATGCGATGACGAATTAATCATAAGTTATGTACTTCGCTTGGTGATCTATAAACGCTTACCAGCGACAAATGAAATCCGTTAAGCCGCAAATAAAGAAACCATGTGCCTTTGAGTTGAAAAGCCCGACAACGAATAACCAAATTTCCTGCTCTTTTTTCAGCATCTCATTCTGCAGTTAATGGAACAATATTTGTTCCATTTCAAGTCGCTAGGAGCAAGATCCCGTGAATACTGTGCATGGCGCAGCACTTCCTAGCCTAATTCTATCAATTTCATTTTTGTCGTGAATTTTTCATTCCAAAGGCATCTGATCTTTGTTCTCAACTTTACGGCGGATTCATGGCGGATTTGATTCGCTGATGTAAAGTGACTATAAAACACAAATGAGAGTATTCCCGGGTAACTGGTTTGCTATCGCATTTTTATCATTCAAAAAAGTTAAAAACAAAGAAATGAAAAACAAATGTGTTCATAAGTGGTCTCGAGCTTTCTGAACATCCTGGTACAGTCGAACCTAGATATACAGTCTACACTCGTTATAACGTTACTCGATACAGTCCACTCTCGATATAAGCACACCTTATTTTTAAAAAAGGTGTGCTTATATCGGGAGCCGCGGGTCTTTTCGGCAAACTTGTGGCTATCTCGAGAACTGATTGGTGGAATCAGAATCTGTACCATTTTTCTGATCAGACTGACGAATCAGGTTTGGCAAAAGACTAAAAGTGTCGGAGCCTTGGCGGATCGAACCTGAGGGGTGTGCTTATATCGAGAGTGGACTGTATAGCGTAAATTTAAGGACAGAAGTTCGTTCCCCTAGGATCCGACACTTTTTACAACCTGATTTTTGAAGTTTTTTTGCGAGTTCTCTTTTTACAGTCTAGTCCAAGTATCGCAAGGATTCTTTTTTCGCCGATCGTTTACGAACACTAAAAATTTGTTTTTCTAAAAAGGAAAAGCTGGATATAACGTAACTCGATTTAACGAAATTCCTGTTTTTAATCGAGTTTTTACTTTTTTAGAGAAACAAAATTATGTATTTCTGAAAAGCGATTGGCAAAATCGGAATCCTTGCAATATTTGGGACCAGACTGTCAGAAAACAGAACTGTAAAAAGTTTGAAAAATAGATGAAAAAAAATGTCGAACCACCAGGGCGGCGGTAAATTCATCCTCGTAAATTCATCCTCGTAAATTCATCCTCGGTAAATTCATCCTCCGGTAAATTCATCCTCTAATTTTGTCTTGACAGGAATAATTTCATTATCATACTTTTTGAATTTTTTTTCGGGGAGCAGGACTATGGATCATCTCCACACTACAGTAGCCTACTTTTTGTGCTTAGGCGCAGAATGGGCCAGTGTACATTAGAACGAACTCAAACATGTATTCTACACATGTCCTCCAAATCTTTAAAGTTACAAGTTCCAGTCCTGGTGGTAACATACATCATTTTTTCTTGATCAACATTCATAAAATAGTTTTTTATAAGAATAGTAAGCCTGAGGGTAGGTAGTAGAACCCTCTGGCAATTCCCCAGATGGGTATCCACATCAAAACTCCAAATTTTGGATTTGGATTAAAGTAAGTAAAAATCATTGTAACATATCCAGAATCGTATCTGAACACGGTTTAATAATACTAAAACAGCGATTTGACTTGCAGGAGCCCCAGTTATGGCATACACGAAAAATTTGCCACCCACCCTTGAAAGTAGTCGGTCTTTTAGGGCATTTTTGACCAAATTTAAACCCTTTTTAGGCAAAATCTAGGTAAAAATGATAGATTTTGAACAGGTTTTTACTTTCTAAATCACCAAAAAAGAGCCCTAAAATACCCTAAAAGTTTTACTACTTACTCTCCTGGCCAGTGGCGTACGCAGGAATTCTGACGGGGGGGGGGGCACCAGGCCATTTTACCTACACCGTTTTTCAAATTTTCGAGGCCATTTTACCTACACCGTTTTCGGAAAAATCTGACGGGGGGGGCACGTGCCCCCTGCCCCCCCCCCTGCGTACGCCCCTGCTCCTGGCTTATCCACTCAGGCACCTGCTCACCTACCCATACCTAGGTACGTCACGACCTACCCACTCCGGTACTATTGTAGGTCGACCTGGACTATTTAGGGAGGATATAAACTATAAAGGGTATATCTGAACCTTAAAGGTTGCATCTTTACCATTGAGAGAAGATCATGATCATTGAAGGTAAATCTGAGCCACTTGGGTGGACTGGTGCTACTGCAGGTAGATGAGGACCGTTGAAATAGCAAACAAATATTTTTACCCAATATTCCTGTCAAGACAAAATTAGAGGATGAATTTACCGGAGGATGAATTTACCGGAGGATGAATTTACCGAGGATGAATTTACCGAGGATGAATTTACCGAGGATGAATTTACCTAGAGCCGAACCACCACCTTGGCTGGTCCTTGAATTACGTTATAACGAGCGTCGACTGTAAGGCCACCTGTTTTAAAAAAGGGGCCTTATATCCAGGTTTTGTTTTTAAATGACAAAACCTTTAGTTTTTGAAAAACGATCGGTAAAATCTGAATCTTTGCGATATTTGGATTAGACTGTAAAAGCAGAAATGGCAAAATCTTTCAAAAATCGGTGTGAAAAAAGTGTCCAACCCTAGGCGGGAACGAACTTTTGAGGATGGCCTTATATCCAAGTTCGACTGTACTTTTAAAAATTTTAAGATCTGCGAATTTTTAAAATCTGCGAATTCTTTCAGATCCATACATAAAAATTAAATAAAGTTGAGTTAGAGCAGACCTGATATATTCGATCACACTTTCATCTTTCTCGTTTTATATAGCGGTTGTCTGGATGGTGTTGTTGATTATTCAATCAACTGTCTCATCCTTTCATAAATAATAACAAATATAGCTTTTGAATTCAAACTCTTCCTCCACCTCCCACATCCCTCTTACGCCAGACATATAGTCGTAATCTAAGTGAGATGTATGAGAGTGGGCCAGGTGTTGGAGAGGTAGTCCACAGGCTCTTAGATCACTATTGACTGATTCATCCACTACTATGTTCGACCAATACTCTTTGCATTGGCAAGACACACTTTAACTTGGGCTCCCAAGAGTTGATTTTTGAGCACAGAGAGAAAAGTAGGAATGGATCCAAACCTTTCCAAGCAGCCATTACTCATATTAGCCAAGTGGCTGTTAGAAACCTGGAGCCAATTTATCCACTTTTTCAACACTTTTATTCTGCCAAGCCTTTTTGTCACAACTTATTTTTTTACATACAACCTTATTTATTTCCGAAGCTTCTTGTTTTTACCCCCCCCCCCGGACACGGACAATTCGCCTCCAGGACAATTCGCCTCCGGGCCGATTCGCCTCCCGGACAATTCGCCTCCAGGACAATTCGCCTCCCGGGACAATTCGCCTCCAATTACATTTTTTATTTCCTGCTCCGTCTGTCAGTTCACTCCACGAGCAATAAGCTTATTCTTAGTTTTTATTTTTGCAGTTAAGGTAATGTTGTAGCTGTATTCGAATCATTTTTTGAACTTTTCTGTCAATCCATCACCGGATCGCCCTAATTTTCTCATAATGTTGTCCACATGGTTCATTTAGATGGTTCCCTTGGATCATGGAGGTCTCCAGCTAGTCAAAAAATTTCAGCCACTAAAGTTACTCAAATTTTAGATACGTTCATCAAAACAGCTAGTTATATAAAATATCTCAGATTTAGATGGTTTAGATAAACTGACAAACATTTGACCAAATAGACACTCATGTGAACCAAGTGGATACCCACGTCGTGTGTTTGGTGTTGCATCTCTTTTTTTAAATTGAATTTTATACCACGTATTCACCGGAAACCTGCATAAAATGGACAATTGCTCCCTGTTCATAAAGACATTCTTACCCTGCTCAGATAATAGAGACAACAATTATTTGACTTCAAAATTTATCAGGCTGTAACCAACTTTATCTGCCTTTCTTTTGATCCAAGTGGACGACACATGGTTTAGTTAGTGCATGGATTATCCATGAGAACTAAAGTTGGATCATAGGAAAAAATTTTAAATTTTAAAAGTTCTTTACAAGACGAAAATATTAATATCCGGGTACCAGTACACTACCTGAGTACAACAATATCAAGTGGTCGTCAATTTGGTGCAAATTTTTTTACGTTTTTCATATTCCGAAACCTGTTTTCTGGACTAATTTGGGCATGCTGAAGATGGTTCAATAATAGTAAAAGAAGGTTTTGTATGGTATTTTTTAGTTATTGGGAAATAATTGAACTCGCCAAAACTAGAAAATAGCTTACAAAACGGCATTTCACCACTATCAAACCATCTTCAGCATTCCCGAGTTAGTCCAGAAAATAGGTTTTGGAACCCAAAAAAGTAAAAAAAAAATTGCTCCAAGTGGACGACCACTTGGTTTGGTCGGTTCAGACTACAAATTTTTTCAAAATGTACGAATTTGAAAAGTGTGGACCATTTCGTGTGTGGACCAATTTGGTGTGGATCAGTTTGGTGCGGATCGATTCGCTTAACGCCCGTAAATAACCTGGACGAGGGATACCTACCTCTAATTGTGGGGATCGGTTCAGTGAACTCAAAATTTACATTTGATAGCATGGTTGGTTTTCGATTTAATTTTTTTTTCAAAATTTCAGGCCATCCACGTGAACATACACCTGACCTAAAGGTACCTACCCTGGGTTTTGGGGTCCAGATGGGTGAAACCGCGGTTTCGGTCCTATCAAACAGGATTTACCACACAATTTCACGTCGAAAATAAGGGTTTGAATGTGGTGTGTTGACTGTTACTTTTCAAAAATTACTTCTACTATTTTTTTGTACCGGAGGCGAATTGTCCGGAGGCGAATTGTCCCGGAGGCGAATTGTCCTGGAGGCGAATTGTCCCGGAGGCGAATTGTCCTGGAGGCGAATTGTCCCGGGAGGCGAATTGTCCCGGAGGCGAATTGTCCCGGAGGCGAATTGTCCTGGAGGCGAATTGTCCTGGAGGCGAATTGTCCCGGGAGGCGAATCGGCCCGGAGGCGAATTGTCCCGGGAGGCGAATTGTCCGGAGGCGAATTGTCGCGGACCCCCCCCCCTCCTTCAAAAAAGCTACTCAGTTTTACCCCCCCCCCCCCCCACAGTAATTTTTCAGAAGTAACTACAACATATTATTTTTTTGATAAATACGGTGCCCGGTGCCAAAAATTTGAAGGCTGGTGTTCGGTGCGGTGTCAGGCGCCAAGATATTCCAGCCGGTGCCCGGTGCGGTGCCGAAAGTTCGAAATTTACAGCACTGGTAAAAACCGAATATCATCAATTTTTCTATTTCCTAAAAAACAAAATGTACCGAAAATTACTCAATTTCCAATTTCCTTTCTCCCATTACTTTATTTTTGTCTGAATTTTTTGCCAACGATATTCTCTCCCGCACTTGAGTGCTTGCTCGTGGAATTGCTTCCAGCTCGATGTCGCTTGCCTTCATTTTGCTCTTTCAACTTCTCGACTTCTTTCTATGGACATTATTCATAGGAATTTTATTTTTTTTCACCATGTTCTCTATAGAGAGAATAGAGAGAATTTTGGCTAAAAAGTGCCTTGTTTTTTCTCTTTTGGTCAAAAATGCAAGTATCTGATCAATTTTTTTAAAGTGATGACACTAACAGGTAGCCCTGCCATTCTAGTTTTTATTGGTGTATCGTTCGTCGCAGTATCTCTGTAAAATATAGCACAAAAAGGTAAAAGCATGAATCAAATTATTTTTCCAACTTGCTTCATACTTCGATGTTTTTGCGCTATATTTTGCAAAGATGATCCAACAAATAATACGTCATTAGAATCTAGAATCCTGAGTCTATCTAATAGTGTTATCGCTTTGAAAAAATTGTTTATATACTCCCACCTTGACTAAAATTCCAAAAAACAAGGCACTTTTCAGCCGAAACAAGGCAGATATAAGATTTTTCATTTTTTTACTCTTTTGCTTGGTATATTTCGTAGAAGAGAATTTGCGTAAAATACGACATTTTGAGAGGGGTTTTGAAGAAAAATGTCATTTTATCCAGCGCTTTATGGCCATTTTAAGGCAAAAAAACAGAATTTTGACCAGAAATTTCAAAAATAAAAAATATTTTGGGTCCCAAAAAAGGACAAATCTTTTTAAAAAATAACTGAAAAATAAAATAAAATGAAGTCGTGTGCTGATCTCGTGATTGAATAAGCGGAATTAGTAGAGCTTGAGATAACTGTATAAAGGCTAAAATTATTTCCTCATAGTCAAAGGTGGTAGAAGGTCTTTTTAGAAGATGGAGTTTTTTTTTTGAAGAAATGGGCCACTTTATTTTGCCTTTATTTTAGTAGTCATAGTCGAAGTGATTCATAAAAATTCAACAGGATTATTTTTTATTACGTTTAAGCCATATAAAAGCCTTTAGAGCAATAAAATTGAGTCTAAATCCAGGAGTTTTATCGTCTAAACACATTGAAGATAGGCATTAAAAGCTTTTTTTTTCACTTCCACACGTTCAGCCTTAACGGCTTGTTTTCCACTCAAGCAAACTTGAAAGCGGAAAAACAATCTGTTTGATTAAAAACTATAATAAGAAACATCTTGAAAAAGTTATCCTCTTTTTTATTCCACATCCGAGCTTGAAGTAAATGCTCTTGGCACGATTTTATGAATGTATAGCTTCTTTTTATGGTATTTTTTATGAAAGTATGAAGCTTGAAGCATAAATCTAACCTGTCTTCACTTGTTTTACCAGTCAACAATATTGAACTAGTTTATACGAAAAGTTTTTACATACAGGGTGAGTCGTAAAAACTGCATCATTTTCGAAAATTTTTGTCAGGGGCTTTTGCGGATCGGTGAAAATCTGAAAAAATTGAGGTTCCACCCAATAATTTGTAACATTAATATCAACACCTAAAAACATTTTATTAGCAATAAAAATATATCAACCTAATCATCTGTGAATCAAAATTCATTTAAACAATCGAAGGCAGTTGAATAGTCCGGATTTCAAAAAATGTAGAAGTTTTTACGACTAACCCTTTAGTCTAGCAAATATTGGGCCTTACACTATAATCGGGTGCGTTTTTGTCTTGGCCCTTCTGTTGATTTTTTCTAATTTTTGAGTGTTTAGGCAAGGGTTGGCCAGCGTATTTTAGAACAGACTCAAAGAAGGGAAAGCGGGTACCGAAGCAAAAAACGCACCTGATTATAGTGTAAGGCCAAATATTACGGGAGTTTATAGGGTACTCACAATGGAGGTCGCAAAGCGGATGTCGAAGCCTTTGAAATCCCGTGGCTCTGCAAATTTTCAAGATTTCACCATTCTGTAAAGTTATTTTAATCTAATTCTCAATGTCCTTTTACCAAAAATAACAACTTTCCAGTAGTTGGACCGGAAAAATAAAAAGCTAGAATCGAACTACCAACTTCCTACTTCGATATCCGATCTCCTACCTCCCTTCGTGAGCGAGCCCTTAGACCAGGGCTCCCAAATGTATTTTTTTAATTGGCATATATTCCATTTTATAGGACTTCTCATTTCTGTTTCTAATTTTTTCCCAAAAATTCGGCTCCACCCTGCCTTGGATCATTGATCGCATGATGCTCTTAAAATATTCTTTAATTTTGCATCCAGCTTTATTTTTCTCTTTTGCTTGAATTTCTTTTTGTGTAACTTCAAAATCAAGATAAGCATTTCTTTATCTAGTTCGAGATTTTATACAGTTTTGAGAAAATGACTTGACTTGTCTATTTAAGAATTTATTTGTATACATAATTTATCAAGATTCAGGTAGTGAGTTTCAAGTTGCAACACTTGCCTCCACATAAGCCTTTAAATCTTTCCCAGCTTAATTAATAGCTCACGTATAAACTTTTAGCTATGTTCCATTGACCACTTGAATTGATTGCTTTAGGCTAATAGATAAATCTGTCGCAAGTAGAAAAATTAGCAACAAAAGACTTCCTCTTTTTGCTCCAACTTGTTTACATTATAAACCCTGAAAGTTTACAATAACAAAAGAGAAAATTCTTGATTGTGTATCATTTTGGTGGAAAATATAGTGATCGCAAGTGAAATTTAATATGCCTTATAGTAGTCGATATTCACTTCATTATGTTTGTTTCTTTTTATTGATTTTATGAAAACCTTTTTGATTTTTAAATGTTTCAAAAAGGGCTAGATGAAAAAAAGTACAGTCAAGCCGCGATATAAGAGCACCTAAATTTTGACGGATTTCGTCAGTATTGTACAAGTCGCACAATATCGAAGAAATTACACCATCTATAAGGGCACCTTATCCTATCCTCAAAACCTCCAATTCAAATATTTGGAACAGGATTAAATCCCGATGGTAGCAAGCGTAATTTTTTCATGACAATAATTCTGAAATGGCCTTAAAGGGGCATACCAGCGCGTTACACTGCAAATTAAGGCGGGGACCAGTAATTTTTCAAAAAGCGTTCTTGTTTTCACTTGTTTCATTTCAAGTGTGATATTTATGACTTTATCCTACTCTTAAAAAAATAGACAGAAAACTTTTGTCATATCAGGTAGAACGCTTAGAAAAAATAGTCAAGAGAGAAATAGATTGCTGGTTCCCGCTTTAATTGCAGTGTAACTCGCTGGTGACGTGGATAGGTATGGGTGTCCACCTCGAGAATCGGATCCTTAGGTATAACCTCCGAGGTGCCAAGCTAATACCATGGCGAGAACCCCGAAAAAGAATTTTTTCTACTACTGGAATTTAGAATTACACTGTCATATACTCATTTTTTTTTGTCAGAGTTCATTATTTTAATTTTTTAAATGGTTTTAACTATTCAGGTATTTCAAGCAATTACCGTACAACTTTCAAGTGAAAAAAACTGCCATCTGCAAAATTACTGCTATTTTCGACTCTTATGTCATTAGTAATTTCAATCAGAAAATTAAGAGCTGCCGAATTAATATAAGCCGAGAACAAGGCTAGTATACCTTAGAGATGGGGCGAAAACAAATCGCCTTGTCATTGCTTTTGCTACTGTGTGGGTTTACAACAAATGGAATTGTACAAGCACAGTGGCTGGATGGAATTGATGAAAAGAATCTACAGGATCACTGCTGCAAGTGCAGGATGTGATGCGTCAGCTTAGGAGAATGAAAAGGGCAACAAGAGGTGGGTGAATCGCCAATCTCCAACAACCTATTGGATTGGGAATCGAAGTACAGAGTGTAACAAGAAATTCCCCATTTTGAAGTGTCCATAAGTTTTTTTCTAGGTCTTTTTTTTTGAAATTCTGTTTTTACAGACCGATTTGTCTCGCCGACAATATTTGTCAAGGGTAAAATGTCAAAAACACCATTTTGCTTGATCCCCCTGTGGTTTGGGTTTTGGCCATCCAGGGGCGACACACAAACCAAACCCAAACCACAAGGGGAACCTAGTTAAATCATGTTTTCACATTTTACACTATACAAATATTGACGGAAAGAAAATCGATCTGCAAAAAAAGAATTTCAAAAAACGACCTGGAAAAAAGTTATGGTCATTTCAAAATGGGGGAATTTCTTATTACCCCTGCATTTGCGTTTCTAAGTATGGTTTTACTGGAGATACTATTTTAGGTCAAATCTTACGGGAAACTTTTTTCAGTTAAATAAATAGATAACAGAAACTTGAGAAACCTGTGCAATAAATCATCTAATAAGTTTCTTTAATTTTATTTTAGCGGAAACGATAGAAGTTTGGGGTGAAAGGACGTATCAGTGACTTTTTCATTTTAAAAAAGTCACTGAAACGTCAACGCACTAAAATTTGCTGGCTTTCGCAGGTCACCGCTCAAATTCGAATACAGTGTTTGAACTGCCATATGGATAGCCTTCTAAATTTTCGAGCAATTTCGGACAAGTAATCAGGGAGATAGAGCTAGTTGACTTCGGCAACTTGATTCTGGTTACCAATAAAGAATATTATATCTATAATACGGCACAGGTAACGAACAAGCACCCCAAAAAAATCAATAGGGGGGACCAAGGCAAAAAATTTAAAAAATAAAAACAATCAACAGGGGGGACCAAGGCATCAGTCAAACCTCGATAACCCACCGCCCCAAAATGTCCGTTCCCGCCTAGGGTCCGCCTTTTTTTACACTGATTTCTGAACAATTTTGCTAGTTCTGTTTTCGCAGTCTGTTTTCCTATTTTTAAAAAAAGGTGGCGGTTTATCGAGGTTTTGCTTATTCAGAGGAATTTTTTCACAATTCTAAAAAACAATCGGCAAAATCGGAATCCTCACGATATTCGCTATGAAATACGCACACGCGCATTAAGTAAAACCACGCGACTTTAAAAAATCACGCAAATGCAGAACCTAACGGTAGACAAAAGACATAGCCAGACAATTTTTTATTGAATTACAAACGAGTCAACAATTTTGCTCAGAGTCTGAATGAGTCCACTACTTTCGCTTCTCCGCGTGTGTCTTCGTGTGCTCTTCAGCCGCTTTGAGGAAATTAGCCTTGTTCTTCTCATATTCTTCAGCAAGATCAGCGCGCAGAGGATGGGACAGCTCCGGCTCAGCGATGAGGGCCAGCAACGCTTCGATCACTGCAAAAATGGAATGAGGGAATTTTTCATGCCCAACAGAACTAAACAAAACCAAACCCTGTTGAGTACGCGTGGCAGGCTTCCAGTGCTCAGTGCTGATTATCGAAATGCAAACCAGGCCAGTCTCATCAACATTCGGATGGTAGATCTTCGTCTCGAATCTTGAAAATTATTTCTATATTCACTATGATACAATTATGACTTACCTGAGAACCGGAGGCTTGAACGGATATTCCGGTGGAAATTCGACGGTCACTTTGAAGGCCCTTTGTTGTACGGCGCAGCATCCGGAAGAATCAGGAGAGTCCAGCGCGACATGTTGTTCTCATCGAAAGAATCCACCTTGATAGAAGACGAGTTACTGGATTGCATGTCCGTCAATTCCTAAAGATATAGTTCGAAACATCACTTCATTTACTCCAATTTAACAAACCTTTCGCAAGCGATTCAGATTTGACGCCATTGAGCTGCAACAGAAGCGTTAAGTTGCGTATCAAGCAGAGAGAGAAATGAGTACCGCATCTAGGCGAAACGAGTTGATGCTGCAAGTGTCAAACTAAGTGCCGGGATACAAATAATTTTAAATGACAAATTTATAACCGAAATTCGGAGTCATAATCGTTTTTTATGTCAAAATCGACAAAATGCTGAGAAATCAGCGCACTTGAGAGCCCTAGAATAAATTAGGGTTGGTTGATTGGTAATTACCCGGGTAATTACGCGGGTAATTACCCGGAAAAATACGTTTCCGGCCTTATTCCTCCGTAATTACTTGGGTAATTACTCGAAATCACCCGGGTAATTACCCGGAGAAATATTTTTTCCGGAGAATTACCCAACCCTAGAAAAATTCTCCAATTGTTCAGCCAATCCTGTTGTTGTGGAAGCTACTGTTAATGGCAGCTCTTCTACAAACGGAAGCAATGGAGGGAGATGCATAATATCTGCAGATCAGGCAGTTCACTTTTGTGGATTTGCCGAAGAAGGTTAGGAGTGTGTGATGAAAATAGGTGTTGTAGTGGTGGTGCAATTTTTCAGTAGTCATACTAATTCACGTAGTAAAAGCGTTGTGGTTGTGGTAACTCGCTTATAATTTTCATCAAAGTGCTGTGCTCGTTTGCTGTTTTCTTTTTTATAACCTCTAACCATTCAGTTTATTTAGTCAATGTCCCACCCATACCTCCTCCCGAAGCTGGCCATTGTCGTCAAAGCCAACTGAGTGGTCGAGAGATTTGCTATCCTCGTTATGAGGAGCTTGACACCACCTGCACTGATGCTGGAAGCGATCGCTCTGGACTGGTTGCACCTCCTGTCATTCAACATGCCACGTGAGTCTTTTCTTCTGGGCTTTATAGGGTGTTTCAATAAATTCGCTGGTTTTGAAATTGCCATAACTTTTTTGTTGGTCTTTTCTAGAAATTCTGGATTTACCAATCGATTTTTCTAGCCTACAATATATGTTTTGGCGTAGAATGTCGAAAACATGATTTTTGCTTGGTCCCCCTGCGGTTTGGGTCCTGGTCCGTGGATTGCCTCTGGATAGGTAGGGCCTAAACGACAGGGGGACCGAGAAAAATCGTGTTTTTGACAATATACACCCAAAAAATATAGTCGGCGAGAAAAATTGATTGGTTAAAACAGAATTTCGAAAAAAAAGCCTAATAAAAGAAGTTATGGCAAAATTGAAATCAGTGAATTTATTGAAACACCCTGTACAGTATTTTGAAGGTCTTTAACGAACTGTACTTACCTATGATTTTTCAGAGTGCGAGCAATGGCGTTTGTCCCACCCGACAATTTGAACCGTCTGATTAGGCAGTACTATAGACAGCTAGGAAAGCCTTTGCATAAGAACGAATCTGCACTAGATACTGAAAAGGCCAAGTCATTTCTTTTTGTCAAGTACCACTGCGAGTTTGGATATGAAATGGTTGATGAGATTGACACTATGTTTTGTCAGGTATTCTTACTTTCCACACAATCCATACTCATAGCAACCGCTCGTCCGGACTCTTTAGACAATAAAGGTCAAAGCTTGGATAGTCAGTTATGACAATATATCGAAACTGATACAGTCAAACCTCGATAATCCGCCACCTCATGGGACCGATCCGAGGGTGGCGGATTATCGAGGTGGCGGTTTAGCGGGGGTAAACTTTGTTGAGTTTCTTTGACGGCCAACCAAATCGGGCTTATCGAGGGTGGCGGTTTATCGAGGGTGGCGGTTTAGCGGGGTGGCGGATTATCGAGGTTTGACTGTAGTCCATATTTTGACCTGGATTGTCTAGGCCGTCCGGACCAGGCCGGCGCGGTCACTGTGCTCATACTGAAACTATAAAGCATTTAGAACAGTCAATGGGTGCTGACAAGCCCAGTGTGCAGAGGAAAAGGTAAACTTTTTTTTTATCTCTTATACAACAAAAATATCTTAAACATTTTTTTAGGCCTCTGCGAAAAGGACAATGGAAACTGTAGTCACTCCTGCATATCCTACGACAACAGGACTATAGAGTGTCGCTGCCCTAAAGGAATGGTGTTGAATGGAGATGGCAAGAAGTGTGAAAGTAAGGCTGACATCTTTTGCTTCAATAAGTTTACAAACATATTGTTATTCAGAACCGATTCCAAAAAGTTTGTGTCGGAAATTGGCTGGTTGCACTTGCACCTCAATCACCCCAAATGCCCAGTACTCCTGCACTTGTCCAAAGGAAGAGAAATGCTTGTGTAAGCCTATTTAATGTTTGCAGTAGGGTTTGCAGATGCTAAAATGATGGAAAAATTTTAGTGTTGCATGGATTGCCTAAAATCTACTTGGAACCAAGTCCACCATTTGAAGTTGAGCCAGGAGGTAATTTAAACATCACCTGTGCGGCTGTTTCTTACCCCTTTCCTGAAATATATTGGCAACGGTTTGTTTTCTATATGTAGGGTCTGGTGCAGATATGGTGTCCAACAAATTCCTTGGTCCACCTATCGATTATTCTATAAATTTTTATATTTTTTAAACAAAAAACAGACGTTTTTTTTAACAATTTGTGACACCATTTCTGAACTAGAATTTTTTAAATTTAAAATTTTTGTAATGTCTCTATTTTAGTGAAAACGAAGAGGTTGGTGACAGTTCACAAAAACCGGGCATGGTCAAGACTGAGCAAGTTTTGATGATCAAAGAGATCTACAAGAATACTGAGTTCACTTGTCACGCCAAAAATGATGTGGGCGCTACCAAGAGAGTCGTCAATGTGGTTATCACTGGTTTGTGATTTTCTCTTGTCCTTTGCGAGGGAACCTGACGTATTTATTCCAACACTGGTCTCTTGTAAAATGAATCGTAGAGGACATTTTTGACGGCTCAACCGCCTAATATTAGTTACTGAAAAAATTCAAATTTTTTTGCCCTTTTTTGTTTTCTGAAATTCCGCGATTTTCTGAGGAAAATGACCGAAACACGTTTTTAGGAGTTTTCTGTGGATCGGCGTGATTTGAAATTGAGATTCAAAATTTTCAGGATTCCAAAGCCAGAATCCTTTGGGATTTCCGTCTCGTTGCCACGCTTTAGTTTCACTATAAATTTTTAGATTGGTGTCTCTTACTTTTTTTGATGGCTGAATAATGAGAAATGTTTTTTTCTATCAATAATATTGACGGGAGGAGTTGCGATACCGCGAACTATACTCCGACAAATGCAGCAATCGAAATCTTAAAACATTAGACTTTAGGACCCGGTTCTGCTCCTGTTTTAAAGGGGATCAATGCTGGTCGGACTTCTCTCAACGCCACTTGGGATCCGCCAAATGTGCTCAACCGTCCAGTCACCTCTTACACCATCTATTACACAACCAATGGTTTGGAGCCAGTCAAGAATTGGAACAAGATGGAAGTTGATGGTCAGTCAAATATTCGTTTACATCCTCCACTAAAGCTTGACTTGCAGAACCCCATCACCATGCCACCATTAAGGATTTGCTGCCTGACACTCCATATACCATTCGTATTCGAGCCAACGATCCAATGGGAGACGGCAAATTGTCCAGTCCAGTATCCATTAACACCCAAAAACCAGGTAATATTTTTAAGGAAAGTTTCGGATTTAAATTAATATATTTTCAGCTAAACGTCCAAGTGTTTTCATCCCTGAAGGTGAACAACTCCTTGTGCCTCCGAAGCAATCATTTACCATTGGATGTAACGTGACTAGAGGCGATCCTATTCCTTCGGTTCAATGGGAGTCTAAGTAAATTTTTATTGAATAAATGGAGTAAGCTAATACTATTGGTTGCAGAGGTAGAGCCATAAGCAGTCCAAGAGAAAGCCGGTTTATCACTCTCCAACATGTCGGACTGTATGAAAACACAGATTTCTTGTGTGTAGCAGAAAATGAAGCTGGCAAAAGCACCAAGACTATCAAAGTTATCATAACAGGTATTAGCTACAACATATCACAAGAATTTAATAGACCTTTTTGCTTCGAAATTTTTTGTAGGCTTTATTTTGGAATTTTAAAGAACGACCCAGCCTGCGATGAGATTTTTTCGGTATATAATGTGAGAAACACGATTTTTTGTGAGTCTTCCTATATTTTATCAGTTGCATACCTAGCGATCCATATGTTTCTGAACCAAACAGAGATCAAGGAGGGGCGAAGCCAAGTAAAGATTGCTTTCTTTATTGTCTTTGGCATCATTTAAAAAAACATTCTCATAGCGAGCTGAACTGATGTGTTAAAACAGTTTCTAAAAACTTTTGGTTTGGTTTTTTTTGGTTGAAATAAAGTCTCCAAAATTACTAGGAAGCCCTGTATTTTCTATCTTAATATTCTTCAAAATTTTAAAGGACCAACTGCTCCTGAAAGAATAAGGTATCACGTGGACGGCGACAAGATAATACTGCAGTGGGAAGATCCCCGAATAACCAATGGACCTATGAAAGACTATGAAGTGCTCTTTACCGATGATCCCAGCCTGCCCGAGGACCAAGTGATTTTATCAAGAAATATTCTAAATGTCAAGTACTTGCGTTTTAGTGGCAATCAGTTAGAAGTGGAGGACCAGATGCAAAGTCAATCACATTGCCAGACCTAAAGGAATCGACAGAGTATACAGTCAAAGTAAAGGGTCACAACGAAAATGGCGTTGGGTTGCCTAGTTTGGACTTTGCTGTAACCACTTGGCTGGCAGGTATTATCACTCATTTTCTAAAGAACAATCCCATTCAAACTTTTTTCTTAAATTAATTAATTTGATTAATTTTTAATCCGCATTTCAAGTTTTTATTATTCAATACTAGTCTTACGAGGGCATAAAATTCGGCTACCGCAACTCAAAAGTGTCGAATTTATTAGTAAATGGTTGCCGAGATATGGTCAACAGTCAGACTTCTGGCATCCTTGATAGATCACTGTTTAGCTTATGATAATAAGTCAGCAATCAAAATTTAAAAAATATGGACCTAAAATACGGACCACAAGGCGCTTCCAGATCGAGGGTATGAATCCACATGACACCAACGACTTTTTGTGTTTATTTTATAACTGCGGATGCATAGAGTCAGATGACCCAAAAGAGCAATTTGAAAAGTTTAACGGAGCTTTTTACTTCTCCAAAGAACAAATACAGCAGACAAACAGTGGATAAACCAGGAAACAAAATTTCAACGAGATTTCTTCTTTTCAGTCCAACGTAGCAAGGCATTCTTATCAGTAGGGAGCGAAGCCACGAGGTCTAAACAAAACATTTTGAAGGCTTACAGACCAGCATAAAGATAGGCAAGAAAAAAATATTCACCTTGGACGACGCATTCCACGACGACCAGGATAAACATATTTGATGATGACTCGAGCCCTTCCACGACCTCGATTGGTAGTTGAAATGCCAGGCTCATTTGTTCGCTTGGTTGTCACTTTGATCTGGCGACGAGAAACAGACTGTCTGACAAGGATAAAGCGTGCTGCATGCCTTCAACATCCGTGAATTGAATAAACGCATAGCTAAACAAATGTGAGATTAAAATGGCTGACAAAAGATAAATTTAAAAGACTGACCCTTTTGGATGGCCAGAAAACTTGTCCGTCAGAATTGTGACGCGTTCGATAGCACCGCACCCTCGAAAATGCTCTTCAAGCATATCTGGAGTAGCGCTATAGTCCACCTGAACTGTCAGGTATAGCTGGTTACTGATAAAAGCCATAAATGACTAACAAATCAATAATAAACTAACATTTCCCACATAGACGGAACGAGCATCAACCACCATCTTTTCCTCCACAGTCATATTGGGTTGCACAAGAGGACTTCCGGATGCGGTAGACGTGTTGGTATTAAACTGCTTCTCGACTTCAACTTGCATCTCACGGATTTTCTTGGCTTCTTCCTCGATCTGCTTAATGCGATGGTTGATATCGTCATAGTCCTTAATAACAAGAAATGTAAAAATAGATGGCTGTATTAAGAAGTCAGAAAGAAGGATGCTTACATTATCACCAGAGCCAGACATATGCTCATTGCCATCCATGTCATCTATCGAGCCATCCAAGAGCAATTCATCGTACATTTCTTCCTTCTTCAGATTGGACATAGCAGAGCTTTCTTTTTACTGCAAAATATATGATAATTCATGAATTAGAGCAAGCTGATGGTACTGGGTTATTAAACAAATTTATGAAACAAACAAAAAATGCCATGTTTAAAAATCCTTTAGCCCGTTTTCAGAACTAAACTTATCATCAATTTAATCATCATTTAGCGAGAAAGCCTGTGGTCACCCTGTCTCCATCAGAACCAATTCAAGAAGCTCCTAGTACTAGTGAACAAACTATTCAGTGTGAAGCAACTGGTGTGCCCAAACCCAAGATCATCTGGTTCTGGAACAATTTCCCAGTGGAGGATGGAAAAGTTTGTTTGAAAAAAATCAAATAGAAAATCAATATTTTCATTGCACAGGATGGTTTCCGAGTCTACGACATCTCTCCAATCGATGCACAAGATAAAACTCAGAGCAAGTTAATTGCTCAATCGACCACTCGAACAGGACTAGCGAAATGCCAGGCCGTCAATGATCAAGGTGTGGATGAAGGTACTGTTCCTGTAAAAGTTCTCGGGCCAGGATCTGCGCCAGAAAACATACAGACGAAAACTGTCCAAAATGGTTTCAATGTAGACTGGAAGCCACCAACTATCCCTAATGGAGATATTACGGTAAGCTTAAAAGCGCTTTTAAAAAGGCATGGTCACCTGTTATGTCATTTTGTCCCGCCAATTCAAAAAAATTCCAAATCATTGAACTTCTGTACGACTTTTTCAATTTGGTATCTAACAAAACCATACCTAAAATAAAATTTTAGGCCTTGTTTTATTAGGAACCAAACTGAAAAACTACACAGAAGTCGAATGATTAGGAAAAAAATTTGAATTGGCGGGACAATTTCCAAACAGGTATCCATGCCCCTTTGAAAGGGCCATGGCCACGCGTTCTGGATTTTTACCCGCCAATTAAAAAAAAATTTCCGAATCATTGAACTTCTGTACTAATTTTTCAAATTGGTTTCTAACAAAACAAGGCCTAGAATTTAATTTTAGGTATAGTTTTGTAAGAAAGGAAGTTTGAAAATCCGTACAGAAGTTCAATGATTAGGAAAAAATTTGAATTGGCGGGGGACAACCGCTGCGCGCAAAAACCATGGTGCTTTAAGAGATAAATATTCGGCGCTACTTGTATATACGCCCTTCCTCCAATCAACTTTTTTATAGGTGTTTCCATACATCATTTCATTAATGGCTTGTTCACGTTGTTAGAGTTAGAGCTCGGGTTAGAGCTAGAGTTCGGGTAAGAGGTGTTCATGTACTCAAAAACCCGAACTCTAACTCGATGGTGTTCACGTACATCGAGTTGGAGTTAGAGGCCGAGCTTAAAAATGTTCATGTATATAGCTTAGATAGCTCAGAATCTCACTCCAAAGCCGTCTAAAGCCTCTCAAAGTTAGTTTTAAGGGGGCTTATTGAAAGAATATCCAAGCTATCGCATGAACACCTTCAAATACAACCTCGAACTATAACTCTAGGTACATGAACACCCTCGAGTTAGAGTTCGAATTAGGAATCCTAACTTAGGATCAGAGATGTTCACGTAACCAGAATCCCGAACTCTAACTCTTACTCTAACTCTAACAACGTGAACAAGCCATAGGAGAAAAAAAACAAAAAAGTTTGCCATGACGTGAAAAGGTATTACATCAACTTGATACAAATTATGACTTGATACATCAACTTGATACATCTTCCAAAAAGTAGCTTGAAAATTAAGTTTTAGAGACATCCAAAAGTACCTTTTTTGACCATTTTAAAGGGATTCAAGGCTGTATTGGGGTAGAAAAATAACCGAAGAAAGGATAACTTTTGAGTAAAAAGCAAGATGTTGAATATAGTTTTGAATAATCGGGCCTACCACATAAATAAACTCTGGTATGCATGCTTTTTCATGCATCCAGAGTCACTTTCGAGTGAATTGCGAGTGATTTATTTAACTTCTCACATAATATAGTTGAGGTTTAGGGCTACCAAATGGGCTATGGACTGAGTGAATATTGCTTTAAAAACTCAGATAAAATTTAAGACTCCGTCCAAGAATCTTAACTTGAATTTGAGTGCGGATGCTTGGGTGGAGTCTTTCTTTTTTCACTCAATTTGTTTTTTTTAAATATCTTAATTTGTATATTTCAGTCTAAATCTGAAATCATGCTATAAAGATTGATACCTCGATAGAAAGATTGATACCTCGATAGAAAGCTGAGATTCTGAGCTACACGATGGTTGAAAAAATTTGGAAAAAGAAAACAAAAATTAAGAAAAAACGTCAAATTATAATTTAGGGACATTTTTTAAGCAAATTCGGGGACATTTAACAGCAATTTGGGGACAAAATTAAATACCACCTTTTTCGTTTAGAGACAGAAAAAAATTTCGGAGATTAAAAAATAGACGAAGGGCTGGGCCCTCTATTTAAAGGGCCTGACCTCTTCCTACTCGGTGGTCCCCGCCAATTCAAAAATTTTCCTCGATCATTGGACTTCTGTACGGATTTTTCCGCCACGTTTCTAACAAACCTAGGCCTGAAATCAAATTTTAGGCTTAGTTTTGTTAGAAACCTAGCGGAAAAATCCGTACAGAAGTCCAATGATCAAGGGAAATTTTTGAATTGGCGGGGACCACCGAGTAGGAAGAGGTCAGGCCCTTTAAGAGAATACAGTACTTTAAAAGGGACTAAGGTTTAGGTATTAAGGGCCGTCAGGATCCCTGCGCCCCTTTCAGGGACGCATCAGACTTGATAGGTTAGGGAAGCTCTTGATCAAAAATGCAATTAGAGGGTTTTTAAACCAAATCCCATGTTGAAAGCATGACGAACCAGTCAAATGGTCCGTTTCAATTCCAAAATTTATTTCATTAACCACAACTTAAAAATAATGTGCGCTTTAGCTCTTCAAGAGATTTTAAGTGGATAAATGATGTTTGGAATAAATTTTAAATTTTTTTTGGCTGGAGGGGCCGTTAGAAGCAAATAGCGTCAGATATTCTTATAAATCCACCGACGGTTTCATTTCTCGGTCCCCAACCCTGACAAACTGAAAAAAGAGAGCAAAACAATGAAAATAAATTTAGAAATTCCAGATTATGAAACCTAAAATTTCACGATCCCCAATTTAGAATACACTAAAGCTTTCACCTAAGATACTATGGATATCACGCAAACGCAGAATCAATGACAAAGAAAACACATAGCCGGACAATATTTTTATTGAATTACAAACGAGTCAACAATTGTGCGAAGAGTTCTGAATGAGTCCACTACTTTCGCTTCTCCGCGTGTGTCTTCGTGTGCTCTTCAGCCGCTTTGAGGAAATTAGCCTTGTTCTTCTCATATTCTTCAGCAAGATCAGCGCGCAGAGGATGGGACAGCTCCGGCTCAGCGATGAGGGCCAGCAACGTTTCGATCACTGCAAAAATGGAATGAGGGAATTTTTTCATGCCCAACAGAACTAAACAAAGCCAAACCCTGTTGAGTACGCGTGGCAGGCTTCCAGTGCTCAGTGCTGATTATCGAAATGCAAACCAGGCCAGTCTCATCAACATTCGGATGGTAGATCTTCGTCTCGAATCTTGAAAATTATTTCTATATTCACTATGATACAATTATGACTTACCTGAGAACCGGAGGCTTGAACGGATATTCGGTGGAAATTCGACGGTCACTTTGAAGGCCCCTTTGTTGTACGGCGCAGCATCCGGAAGAATCAGGAGAGTCCAGCGCAACATGTTATTCTCATCGACAGAATCCACCTTGATAGAAGACGAGTTACTGGATTGCATGTCCTTCAATTCCTAAAGATATAGTTCGAAACATCACTTCATTTACTCCAATTTAACAAACCTTTCGCAAGCGATTCAGATTTGACGCCATTGAGCTGCAACAGAAGCGTTAAGTTGCGTATCAAGCAGAGAGAGAAATGAGTACCGCATCTAGGCGGAACGAGTTGATGTTGAAAGTGTTAAACTAAGTCCTGAGACAAAAATAAAGTTAGATAACAAATTTACATCCGAAATTCGGTGAGTAGACGTTTGGCTACCAAATGGGACATTCTTGGCGTTCTGCCCTATGTTCTGTTTAAGCCACTTAGGCTTATTTTTTCAGCCATTTTGTACATTTTTTTGGTCCCTAAGCCTAAACCTAAGCCTAAGCCTAAGGCCTAAGCCTAAGCCTAAGCCTAAACCTAAGCCTAAGTAGGCCTAAGTGGCTAAAACAGAACATAGGGCAGAACGCCAAAAATGTCCCATTTGTAGCCAAACGTCTATACCCCGAAATTCGGAGTCATAATCGTTTTTTGTGTGAAACTAGTTTTTGCCCGCCCTGCGGGCGGGTTTTATTTTTCGCTGATATTTTCGAATTTTTTCGCTATAAATTCCGTAGTATTTTCAATTTATTTACGCTGATGTTTCCGTATCATTTTTTTGTTTATTTTTCGTTTGTTTTACTTCAAAAAAATATACATATTCTTTTGAGAATCAAGAAAGGCTTCAATTTAAACCTTCAATTTAAATTTTTTTGATTCGATATCTCATTCAGATACTTGGACGATTGAGAAAAATCAGAAACTATACATGACATGGAGTCTTTTTTCTTGTTGCTAAGATCACAAAAGCGTTCGTTTTGTGACCTGTGGTGGGATTCACAAAAACGTCTTTTTCTATTGCGGGTTTTATAACAGTGGTCTGTGGTCTTTTAGAAGTCTATGAATTAAGCATATAAGCATACGATGAATAAATGTTAGCTAAGAGATATGAAACATTCAATGAAACTTGAACCATGATGAATGAGCCACAAACAAATTGAGGACATATGAGACATAAAACATGAACCATGAGACTCGAAACATGAGTCGTGATCTATCAACTCCTTTCGAGAACATACAAAAGTACTACATTTACCGACTCTTTCAGACGTGGTAGTTGAGATTTTCAAGGCGTCTTTCTCATGAGCAAAATTTACGAAGGTCCCGTATTTTTTCTGCGGATAATTCAGTAAAAGTGCCTTTTTGAGTAAAATTTACGAAAGTGTTCACTTTATTAGCACTTCGACTGAACTATGATTCCTGTTTGAATCAAGACAATGAGATTCGTATGAAATATTTCGAAACTTTCGAAAAAGACTCGAACAGTTCAATCGATTTCAAAATTCAATTTAAGTGATTGGATGATGCAAATAGACAAAGTTTATTATACAAACAGCGATCAAATGAAATACAGAGATTCTTAGATGACTTCATTCTTTCGTAACCCACCAGAAAGTTCCAGTACCTTGAATGGCCACCACTCGGGTTTAGCACCTTGATTCTTTGCTTCTTCTCTTGAGACATCACGAAGAGTAGAGATACTAAAGCAGAAGGATTTATATTGAATCATAGAAGCATTACACAGTTCCAGTACCTTTAATGGCCACCACTCGGGTTTAGCACCTTGATTCTTTGCTTCTTCTCTTGAGACATCACGAAGAGTAGAGATACTAAAGCAGAAGGATTTATATCGAATCATAGAAGCATTACACAGTTCCAGTACCGTGAATGGCCACCACTCGGGTTTAGCACCTTGATTCTTTGCTTCTTCTCTTGAGACATCACGAAGAGTAGAGATACTAAAGCAGAAGGATTTATATCGAATCAAAGAAGCATTACACAGTTCCAGTACCTTGAATGGCCACCACAGAAAGTGCATTTCTGTTCGGCTAATAATAATTAGAAAAACAATCAAAAGACTACCGAATCACGAAAGAAATATGAATGATTCACCTGTTCGGGATAGATGCTACCACCACTCGGGTCATCCTTCTTTAGCATCTGAGCAGATTCACCGATATTTGATGCAAGCACGGACAACTAAAAACAATCAAAAGACTACCAAATCACAAAAGAAATATGAATGATTCACCTTCTCAAGATAGATACTACCACCCCGTGGATCATCCTTCTTTAGCATCTGAGCAGATTCACCGATATTTGATGCAAGCACGGACAACTAAAAACAATCAAAGACTACCAAATCACAAAAGAAATATGAATGATTCACCTGTTCGGGATAGATGCTACCACCACTCGGGTCATCCTTCTTGAGCATCTTAGCAAATTAACCGATACTTGATGCGAGCACGAACCACTACAAATAATCAATAGACCACTAAGAAGAGGATAGAGACTAAAAAATGATAATCAACAAATAAAAGAATGAGAGAATTAACCACTGACTAAAAATAATGATGAGACTCTCAAAGACTGAGTCGTCAAAAAATATTTTTCTGTTTCCTCTTGAGACCAACTTTCAAACGACAATTTTGAGACATTTAAAATCTCGTGATGACGGACAAACAACTCTCTTTTAGTATATAGGATTTGGACAGTCAAAATCAACAAAATGCTGAGAAATGAGCGCTTGAGACTCTAAAGTTGAGAGCCCCGGTATAAACTGCCAATTGTTCAGCCAGTCCTGTTGTTGTGGAAGCCACTGTGAATAGGATTTCTTCCGCAAATGGAAGGAATGGAGTGAGATGCATGTTCAAGCTGGGCTATAGCCCTCCCCCCTCGTCAGAAATTTTTTTAGGTCCTGTTTATGGGTATGCGTGCATCTCAACCCCAGGTCTTAAAGGGTTAGAGATGCGCATTGCGCTTATACGCTACTCCAATTTAACAAACCTTTCGCAAGGGAGTCAGATTCTTTACTGATTTTCTCACCAATTTTGCAGGCTATTTACTCATCTTCGACATGAATCCGAGTAAGATGAGTGACGCTACTGGAATATACCCTCCCCAATAATTTTTAGAGAGTACCTAAAACCCCAATTTTTGAAAAAAAAGTTGTACAAAAGCCCTTGTTAGTAATGGCTAGGCCCTGAGCTTAAACCTAAGCCTGCGGGCCTAAGCTTAAGCCTAAACTGAATTGTTGGGTGGGGTATATTTCAGTGGCGTTTTTTCGGAGGGATATATTCCAGTAGCACCAGGTTATTGATCCAAACTGAATGTAATTACAGAATCTTTATTATGGTTGTCGAGTTTTGAACTCGAAACTCGTCTTTATGTCAGCTTCAGTAAACAAAAGCGTTGGGAAATGGCCATCCTCTAAACGGATATCTTACTGGACCACATTACAAATAAAGCATACGCATCATTTATTTACTAATTTCCTCACCAATTTTACAGGGTATCCTTTATTTATAATTTCACCACCTTCCAGAAATACATCATCTACTACACCAAAGACCCCGACAGTGACCTCTCCGACTGGTCTACTAAAAACGTGGATGGCAATGTGACCAGCACGGTTATTGATAACCAAGAAGAGGACACTCCATATGTCATTCGCATGCAAGCGGTCACCGATGACGGCCCTGGAATCATTTCTGACAGCTATGAAGTGACCACTGGACAGAGACGTAGCCTTCCAATATTATTGTGAGGCATACTTTTGGTCAACAATCTATTTGCAGATATTCCACTGAAAGTCAAACTAGAAGTGCTGGAGCCAGAGATCAGTGCGGAAGAGACTATTGTAGAGCCGAAGCAGCCAATCCGGTTCCGTTGTATTGTGGAAGGACGACCAAAACCATCCGTCTTTTACACCTGGCTGCCCTTCAATGACACAGAGAGTGGACAGGTACGGGTTTTTTAATTTTCCACTCTGTAGACGGCCGAATTTTGAGGTCTTTGTACTTTTAGTATTTTGACTCCTTTTTGTATGGCTTCTTTTTCAAAAAACGGGACCACTTGAAAAAATGGGTCATATGATGACAATACTAGTGGAGATTGCATTGTGTACATGTAAAACAAAGTCAATCTTACTGATGTTTTAGTCTCAGTCTCAGTTCGTGACATAGTAGGGCGCCCGTCCACCGGGCCAGTCCTGTCCGGACGGTCTAACAATCGGCCCATCAAATATGGACTCTCTACTTTTTAGACCATGAACCACCTTGTTCTAATGTGAAAAACAGATCGACCGTCCTTGTCCATCTATTTTCGTAGTCGACCGGCTGCCACCGTCCGAAAAAAATGTTTTTCCGAAAAATGAGAATTTTTAGGATGGTGGCGGCCGGTAAATTGAAAAAAGTGGACGGGCATGGACGCACTAGAACTTGTTATTTTGTGTTCTAGAAAGAAGACCGTCCATATTTGTTGGGCCAATTGATAGACCGTCCGGACGGGACGGGCCCGGAGGACGGGCGCCCCACTATGGTCCGTCAACACCTAGACTGTAACTATTCTGGCTTTATGAACAGCCTTTAGTTTCAGTCTAAGTCGCAGTCCGTGGACGAGCCATTTTAATTTTTTTTGCAAAGACGACCAAGGTGATTTGTTCAAAATTTAAAAAAGAGCAGAGGAATGAAGGCAATCTTTAAAAATTAGGTTTCGGGGTGCGAGAATATACCAACAAATAATGCACCCTCAATATAAGACCACTGATGGCTGGTCCTGTGGGGTTGTCTCATATAAAGACTCAACTGTACCGCCTAAGACAAAATAGTCAACCTTTGAATAAAAATTTGTCGAAGATATTGCCATCATTTGACCCATAAGTTGAGTCAAACCATTCACGAAAAACACGACAGAAAAGGACCCGAAATTTAGAAATAATACTAAGACTTTAAATTTAGCGATCCTTGGTGTGTTATATTCATAAATTGCGGACTTTTTATAAAATGCATTTAGGAGCCTATCTATATGGTGGTTAATTCTCTTGGAGATCCGTCTGAGCACCGCTACCAAACAGTCGACACTGAGTCATCAACATCAACCAAAAGATCACTGTTGTGTGAGGCACGCAACATTCATGGTTCCACCTCTGACAGTCAGGTGTTCAATGTGCTCAGTGAGTGTTAAATTTGATTTTGTGTTTTTAAAAAGTTAATATTTTTTCTCGATTTTTAGAGCCAGGCAGTCCTCCAGCTGAAATTGCCCCCATAGTAGACCTAGACAATCGAGTGGAAATCAACTGGGTTCCACCAATTCATCCAAATGGAGACGTCAAGGTTTGTTTTTTCCTAAAAGAGCAAACAATTCCCAGAGCTTTTACTCTTGAGAGACCTCTACAAAAAAATAAATAAGAAAAATTTTCGACCCTACTAGCGAATACCCCCATCAACAATTTTTTTTCAAACTCAAGTAAAAAGGACCCGAATATTAGTGCCAAACCCCAGAAGAAGCGTAATGCATTTGATAGTCCCGGCTAACATACGCTGGTCTACCCCTAGGGTCCTTTTTGGTCAACTATGAATAGTGTTTAGACGTCTTCTAAGTAATTTTTATACGCTAAAACCATTAACAAAGTAGTTTCCAAACAATTTCCGCACTAAAAAATGTGTTTTCAAAAAAAAAATTTTGGTTACGATAAGTTGACCGATTGCCTTGGTCCCCGAGCTAAATACATCAAAAAACTATTTGGATACCCTTAACCTATTTTTGGGGCCTACCGCACAAAGAAACTATGGTATTCATAGATTTCTCATGCATCCAGAGTCACTTTCGAGTGATTTGTGTCTAAGGTATGTGGGTGTGCGCATCTCAACCCCAAGCAACCAAGCCCCTGCGCCCCCGAAAGGGCCGCAGTGGGCTTGGTTGGTTAGAGATACGCGCACCCACATACCTTAGACATAATTCCGAGCAAGACTCTTGATCAAAAATACATATAGAGACCTTTTTGCCAAGCTCCAGTGACCAAAACGCGGTAGGATACCTTAATACCCGATATTTTAGCTTGGGGGACCAAGGCAATCGGTCTACTTATGGTAACCAAATTTTTTTTGAAAACCTATTTTTTAGTGCTAAAATTGTTTGGAAACCACATTTTTATCGGTTTTAGCGTATAAAAATTACTTAGAAAAGTTGACCGAAAAAGAGGCCCCCAAGTAAACAGTTCTAATTATTAAATTTCGAAACATTATTTAATCAGTTGATAGCTTGTAAAAAGCTGAGATCTTGGGCTACATGGTGGTCAAAAAAATCAAAATTGTAAAGCAAACCATTAAAATAAAGGCATTTACTAATTTGCCTGAAAATTCGGGTATCAATTTGATCTCAAAAAAATTAAGAAACCCTCTTCAGTGGGAGATAAAAAAGAAAAGTTTTTCGTGCATTTTCTATCTTAAAGAGGCATTCCTAAAATAACAGTTATGTACAAATCCACCTGAACATCATAATATTTAAGACAAGTGTGAAAAATTGGTCAAAAACCCGAGATAACAAAATACGGTCCAAAATTACACATAATCGGTTATAAGCAGCCATATAAATATTGCTTCGGACTGATATGTAATTTGTATTTCAACCGCTATGCTTACGACCACTAGGGCTATGAATTCAGTGGGGTATTGCATAGGAAAAAGTCTCAAATGCGAGGGGGTGCGCGGTTGGTGAACGCGAACGTATTTAAATTCTTTTTGATATATCACCATTATATGACAATAACTTATATACTTACTTCATGTTAAAATGACCGCCTGTGACTCTTCTTTCGAATGAGTGTGAGTTTTCGTATTTATGTATTCAAAATCTGAGATTTTCGGTAAAAAGAAACTATTAAGTCATTTTTTAAAAAGCGGTGTTCATTATTAAACTTGCCGAACTCAGTGTGATAAGACCGTTTGTTTGGTTAACAGCATACACTATCTGACAGATCAGGAAAAATTGCACGAGTCACGGCTTTGAAATAACAAAGTAAAGGCTCTTTAGAGTGTGAAGCGAGGTCGCAAAAAAATAGAAAAATTAATTGAAAAAAAAAACTCTGACGGAAAACTTTTTTTGCGCTGGAAATATCTAGATTCCTAACACTGAATTCGTGTTCAGCATGGTCATGTTTCTTAGTAAACTGCTCTTAAACCTTAAAGTTTACCGCTTTTGAAAAATGACTTAATAGTTTCTTTTTATCGAAAATCTCAGATTTTGAATACATAAATACGAAAACTCACACTCATTCGAAAGAAGAGTCACAGGCGGTCATTTTAACATGAAGTACGTATATAAGTTATTGTCATATAATGGTGATATATCAAAAAGAAACTAAAAACGTGATTTTAGGATAGTCCGAAAAATGCTCTATTTTCAACACGGTATATTGACCCCTCAGACCCACTTTTTTTTTTATAAAAAAGCGATATTCGTGTTCTCCGTCGAATTCTGCGCCGGAATATACCGACCTGCCGATCGGCCTCTTGAGTGTTAATTAAGCTAATAATATCAGAACTTTTTTGATTGTCTTTTTCAGTGCACATATATCAACCACTTTTTCAGAAATACAAAGTCTATCTAACAACCGATCCATCTAGACCGCTGGATCAATGGCAGACCCATGAGGTGGATGCAGTAGGCAGAGAGCCGCCCAAGATTGAATTCACCAGAGGCGAGCTGGAGGTTTGATTTCCATGACATTTTTTTACTTTTTTGGTAAGCCAAATTATTTATTTCCAGCCAGAAACTCCCTACTACGTTAAAATCGCTGCTCAGAATGACGATGGAGAGGGTGTGCCGTCGGACACCATCAACTTTGTTACTGTCAGTGGAGGTTGAAACATGATTGTGAACCACTCAATTTTTACCTTTTTTCTTCTTTATAGCACCTTTGGATGCCCAACTGATGTGCTAGTCAAGGTCGCCCCAGACAACACTATCAATATATCGTGGACAGGACCCAGCCAGCCAAATGGACCAATTAAAGTCAGTATTTTTCAAAACCACGATGGCGTACCGATCCTGATTCCTGACTACTGTATAACCTCAAATAATCCACTTTGTCAGAATTGACTAAATGTCCCCATTTTCTTCTCAATTTTTTTCCGAAAAATTGCCAAGCAAAAAGGGGTACCTGGCTAGGTGTAAAAAATTCAAGCATTTAAGCCTGTCTACATATTGTAACCGACTTGGAGCAATGATAGTTAACAGTTTTTGCCTCGACGCGGTCATGGTATCAAAATGTAGCAAAGGTAAAATGCCTAAATTTTTATTCCTAGTGCCGTGCCCCGGGTTTTACCCATTTTAGTGTTCTTTTAGTTTTATACACACATAAGGCTACACCCAAATTTTAGAAAATGCAATAATTCAAGAAGGCGCGAACTCGAAAAAAATGAGAAAAATGGAAAACTCCCTATGCTTTTTTGAAGAGTTGAATTTATATAAATTCCTGCAAAAATAATCTAATTCAGTCCTACACCGTCTACTTCACTCCAGAAGACCCAGGAAAACTAGACGAAAACTACAAGCGTTGGTCCAAAGTAGAACTGCCCATTTCTGCGGACACCGGAATGGTGACATTGGACAAGGACTTGCACAACATCCTGCCCGACCACGACTACAAAGTCAGAGTTTCTGCAACCAACGATTTGTCAGAAGGCCCTGCAAGTGGAATTGTCCGCTTCACCACCGAGAGTGGAGAAGTGCCACCAACTATTGCGCTTGAGCCAAGCACCAACCCAGCCAGTATTAAGCCTCTGTCCAATTACACAGTGCATTGTAAAACTACTGGAATCCCACCACCACAAGTCAGCTGGACAATTGGCACTAGTGACGAGAAAATTCCTGGACCTATTCTTAATTTACGGGACGTGGTCAAGGACACAACAGCTACTTGCCATGCTGAGAATAATGCTGGCAAGGTGCAAGAAGTGTTGGAAATTCAAGTGGCAGGTGAGCCAATTGTCAATTTTAAGCGTTTTTTATATTAAATATATAGCAATGTTTATTGAAAAATAGTGACAAACAATGCAAAAATAATAATGCGAAATTATAGGTTGTTACACTAACCTCTCGTTATTTTCGCCTCTAGCCAAACAAAACTTTTTGACAACAGGACCCGTAGTAAAAACGAAAAAAAATTAGACTGATGCTAATTCGACTATATCTCGCCGATTAGTAAACTTTACGAAAAACTGTTTTTAGGGGTCGGAAGATAATTTATCTGGCTTTCAGATGAGATATAAACTACATCCAGCATATGATAGCATAACTAAGATAAATCGATTTTCATAATTAGACTCCGAATTAGACTTTTAGAAATCCACTTTTTTAGTTGGGATGCTAATTGGCTGATTGCTTGGCAAATATTTTTCTACTTATTCTTGTGGTTACTTTTATCACGTAAATGATATATTTCGGCGCATTTTGGTATAAGACAGTCAAAGCACGGGAAAACAGAAAAAAATTTTACGAGCAAAAGTTTGCCAAAAAAATGAAAATTTAGACTTTAGCCACCTCTAGAGGTTCAGTATACAGTCAAACCTCTCTACTATGGCACCCCAAAAGTTCGTTCCCGCCTTGGGTCCGACACTTTTTTTAGCTCGATTTTCAAAGCTTTTTTCAAATTCTGTTTTGACAGTCTGGTCCCAAATATCGTAATGATTCCGATTTTGCCGATCGTTTTTCAGAATTATTAAAAAAATTCTTCTAAAAAAGCAAAAACTCAGTTTAAAAACAGGAAAATTCAAAAATTTCTGTTTTTAAATTGAGTTTTTGCTTTTTTAGAAAAATTTCTTTATAATTCTGAAAAACAATCGGCAAAATCGGAATCCTTACGATATTTGGGACCAGACTGTAAAAACAGAATTTGAAAAAAGCTTTGAAAATCGAGCTAAAAAAAGTGTCGGACCCAAGGCGGGAACGAACTTTTGGGGGTGCCATAGTAGAGAGGTTTGACTGTAGTCGACTTGTGTGTAAATGGGTATACCGAAGAACTTAAAGAAATATTTGCTAAAATGCACATTTGCTAAAAAAACGTTTTTGCTGAAATTTTTTTTGGTAAAGGCATATTTGGTAATTTTTTACCACATGTTTTTTAACACATGTGCTTTTAGCAAATATTTCTTTAAATTCTTCGGTACACCCCGTGTAAAGTGCACTTTTGTCAAATTTAGTATTCCACTGGAGACAACAAAAATTCAAATATTAAAATGTTCAAGTTCATTTAAATTAAATATTTGTTGCTTGGCCTCTCTATAACTGTTCTTTTTGTAGCTTGAAAAGGTCGAAATTTATATTTTGATCTTTAAACTGGATTGTTTTTACAAAAATAGATCTAATTTTTCCATATTGCCTATTTTCTTCAACTGCAAAATTTTCAAAATTTTATGCATTAATTTAGGACCGGGTACTCCTCCCAACGAAATTGTCGCCATTCCAATGCTTGGAGAAACCGTGAATGTAGAGTGGACAGCACCTGATGAGCCAAATGGGCCGATCACTCACTATGTGGTGCACTACGGCAAAGTCATGGAAGGTTGGAATCTACTGGAAGCTGGCCTGTTGACCATAATTTTTAAAAATATTTTAAGTTTTTGGAAGCACCCATTCATTTCTGCAACTTAAATTTCAAACAAAATTGCAAACACTGGAAAGCACTAAAAATACACATAAATGTGTATTTTTCACCTAAACCGTCAAATTAAAATAAAATCGTGGCTAACTGGCTGCTCACCGGGATTTGCATCTAGAAGATTCTTAATATAAAAAATGAAAATTTATCTATTTAAAGGTGAAACAGAACCGAGGGAGTGGAAGTCAGTGGAAGTGTCTCCAGACCAAGTGCTACACAAACTCACCGATCTAGACCCCAAGTCAGACTATGCAGTCAAGGTACAAGCAGTCAGTGACCGAGGTCCAGGAGTCATGTCCGACCCCTTCAAACTGAAGACCCTCCCATTGGCTCCCAAAGCACCAGATACATCATTGGTTACAGTGCACGACAACAACACTATTCAAGTAGAGTTTGATGCTGCTGAAGATCCCAGTGAGCCCAGCAAGAAAATTAAGGTAAATTGCAGAAATTTATTACAAGGACGGTGTGATCGATAAAATTTAGTTGTTTTGGGCAAAAATGGCCATTTTTAAAGATGGCCCAGAATTTTTTTATGATTAAAAGAAGTCAAAAGTTTTTCCCTTGATCAAAAAAAAGGAGTATTTGAGACCGAAAAAAGTTGATTTGCCCTAAAAAAAGGTCATTAAAGGACCATGAAGCTTGATAAGCACAGCAATTTGCGGAATTCGAATTCGCGCGGGACCACCCTAATTTCGTTCATAATATTTTTGAATTAATTTTTTTGTGTGCATGTGTGCCACCATCTCATATGAGTAGTTATGGTGCAGTGAAACTATTCTAGGTCGTCCGATCTGGCATGGTCGTGCAACGTTGGGTTCGACTAGTAGATGGTTCTATATTTTGAAAAAATTTTACATGCAAACAAAAAAACATTTCGATAACATTATTGACAAAATTAGGGTGGTCCCGCGCGAATTCGAATTTCTCAAATTGCTGTGCTTATCAAGTTCCATGGTCCTTTAAGCCAGCCCCCCCCCCCTTCCTCCAAGCTTTGTCTCTTCTGTTATGGGGTAAATACCATTTTGTCCCGAAATAACAATTCTTAAAATTTCGATTTTTTGGACACCAGGGGGGCCATTGCGAAAATTGAGACACCTCAAAAACATTTCTTAATCTAATTTTTTTATTTTTTAAATATTCTCTAAATTTTAATCGATCTGTGAACAGATTTGTGGTATTCGATCAGGAAAAAAGTTGTGATTTCTTGAAAACACGCTAATTTCGTAGACTACTCTGTATTTATAAAAAAACCAAGAAATTTTTGCGACAACCGAATACTTTGTCGATTACAGTTTCTTCGTTGGAATAGATTTTACTATTTAATTTTTAGGATTACAAAATATTGTACACCTCTGGAGACCCTCTGCTCGAGGACACCAAATGGAAAGAATTGGTGTACGTCAGTCCAGACGACCAAGCTGACACTGTGAAAGTGCAGATTGATGGCGAAAACTTTGATCCTGACACCAAATACTCCGTGAAAGTGATTCCAAGAGGCGAGATTGAAGGACTGCCCAGTGATCCAGTTATTTTCCAGACTGGTGATGGAAGTATGCATTTATTATCTTTTATATTTGCTAAAAAAATAAGGGTGTTTGATTCAGTAATTGCACCGGACAAACCGCTTATCAATGTGGACACTGAAAACAACACTATTAGAGTGCCAGCTGGAGCAGATTATACAGTCACTTGCACTGCCAATGGCTTTCCACCACCTAACATGACTTGGGTGGACAAAGACGGAAATGTTAGTGTCTTCTTGGGGTTTTTAGGGAATAAAGAGTCTACCACTCTTAGGGGGGGGGGGTGGTTATTCTATGCTAGGGTCAAAAATGTTATGGCCAGTTAAATTAGCAAGAAACCAAATATGGTACCAAGGCAATTTGGATGAATATTGGTTTGCTTTGTGGGTCATGGCATGTTTTTGTAGTCACAAGTTTAAATCCTGCTAGAAGAAAAAATACCATCTTTTTGATGACTAGTATTAAATTAATCCCAAAACAACCAGTGAAATGAGGTTGAGTAGATAGACCAGCAGACAGCCAATCAGAAATTTGTGGTCATTTTGTCGAGATATAATAAATTGAAAAAGATATGAGTAAACCAAAAAGTTGAACAAGAGTTAAGATTCGTGCATTTTCAATAAGCACGACTTTTCAAAATTTATTTTGCAGCAAATTGGGGTGAATGGCATGCTCAAGGTGTATGACATCAAGACCACCAAAGAAACCATTTGTGTGGCCACTAATCCAGGTGGTCGTGAAGAGACTCCATTCACCATTTATGTTGCTGGTCAGCCATATTGGACATTTAACTTGACATCAATTCTCATTATGATAATTAAGGACCCGGAAATGCACCCGACAACATTCGCCTATCCACCAACAAACCAAAGACCATCAGTGTCAAGTGGGACCCCCCAACTATTCCAAATGGCAATATTACCCGGTACATTATCTACTACACCCCTCTAGATGATCAGGTACTTGAGTTGTTTTTTGTGTGGTTTGTAAAAATGCAATAAAAATTCAGGAAAGAGCCTTTCAAGTGGGACAAGTGCCCAAGAAGCCAATCAGCGAGGTTTGGGTTTGTTTGATTTTGTAGGGTGGCCAGAAATAGCCATGAATTTTGCTCTAACATAAGCAGAATTTTTTTGTGCAAGTACAATTTGAAAAAGCTTTTTTCATTCGATTTCTTATGAGCGGCTCATTTCTTTGGTATATAATGTTGAAGGCGACTTTTTGTTAGGTCGCTCCTTTGGCTTGGGCTCTTACCTACCTAGAGGTTCAGGTGGTTCTCGTCCAATCCACAGAAGGGACCAAGCAAAAATCGCTTTTTTAACACCATATACCGCAAAGTACGCCTCTTGAAGACATCGAATGCAAAACAACCATTTGTTACCCACTTAGGACAAAAATTATGAAAATTTTATTGGGCCACTCTGTATAAAATTGGAAAAAATCTTATTTGGTAGGATGAGATACAAATAAATCGGGCTTTTACTCGAATTTTTCGGTTGCTAATAATACCGGGTTGTTTCGTATTTTCGTGACACTGTTAAACGGTCAAAACTTTTTTGTGAGTCGAATTTTGAATTTGCGTAAACGCAGATCGACTCAGTCTTTGATGGCATTTTATTCAGTGTATGAAATCGAAAACAATATTTTGCTTGGCCCATGTTATTTTGGCCTCAAAGGGACATTTAATTCTAGGCCTTCTTTTGTTAGAAATTAAGCCGAAAAATCCGCACTGAAGTTCAATAATTCAGAAATTTTTTAAATTGGCAGGGACAAATCTAAACAGGTGAGCATGCCCTTTTAACCATCAGAGACTATCTACAGACTAAGGTTCAAAACACAGGAAGGACCAAGCAAAAATCGTGGTTTTGACTTCATATATCACAAAATTACCGTCAAAAACTCAGTCGATTGTCTTCTATCGACCCACTCTTTGTCTTCTAAAAACGAGTATTTCTCAAACTTTCCACCTACCACCCATCTACCACCAAATTAATTTCAGAAAAACACCGAGAAACACTCGTTTGCACAAGTAGCGGCAAAAATAAGCTTTTTGGCGGCAAGAAAAGCTGCCAAAAAAATTCGAAACAACCTGTATATAACACTTTTCGGGCAGCCGACAATTGCGCCATTTCAAATTGCGCCAATGCAGATTGCGCCACTGCAAATTGCGCCACTGCACATTGCGCCACTGCACATTGCGCCATTACAACCCTGCAAATTTCTGGTCATTTTACTGAAATTGGTCATTGAAGGACATGAAAACAGTCAGCCCTGATAGTAGAAGGGAACAAAATTCGTTTAGATCAGATTAAAAAAAGTATTTGCCTAACTTTGATTAGAGTATATAGTGGCGCAATTTGAATGTGGCGCAATCTGAATTGCCACAATTTGAAATGGCGCAATCGTCGGCTGCCTCACTTTTCTACCACCCAAATTAATTTTAATCATGTATTCTGCAAATGTGCTAATAAATCGCAATTTTCTAATGCTGAACCGCAAAATATTTAAGTGGATGACGTTCCATGTGCTTGGCGACAACCTAAATGAGGGTGAGAAGCATGCTTCCATCCATGACTTTGTAGAGAGTGACACTGCCTATGCTGTGGTAATCCAAGCAGCCAATCCAGATGGACCTGGCCCCTACTCCATCCAACACTCTATTAGGACCATGTCCAAGGGTTGGATCATTTTTAATCTGGGTCAGCCTGTAGACTATTTTCAAATTTAGCCCGCGAAAAGCCACCCACAGAGCTGCTGGTTGAGCCACTCAACCAAACCTCTGTTCAAGTCAAATGGAAACCAGCCGAAATTGAGGAGGACACACCCACCGGCTATGAAATATTCTACATTGCTGCGGACAAGCAAATAGAAGAAGATGAACTGCTGAGTTTGCCTAAATGGTGCAACTTTTCGTCTTATTTAGTTTGACTTTAAATAGTTGTTTAGGAACAAAGTGAATGTGGCAGACCCAGACAGTGTGTCCCACACTATTCTCAATGAACTAAAACCTGATACTGAATATGTCTTCAAGATAAGAGCCATCTACAGTAGTGGACCAGGCGTTTTCTCTGAACCATGTATTACCAAAACTCTTCCCGAAGGTTGGCTACTTATGGTTAAAAGGCGTTTACAGTGAATAACCAGCGTCCAAACGATCTCTTTTATTTCTGGCTATTGGGTGGTTAGCAGGGCTGGGATGGAATTCCGATTTCCGTCTTCCGATTTCCGGCACTTTTTTGCTTCCGTTTTCCGATTTCCGAAAAAATAGGGCAAATTTCGGAAATTTCGGAAGAAAATAGTTAACGTAGAATTTTTTTCGGTACTTATTTCGTTTACTCCCCGACCCCCAAATTTTAAAAAGTGACCCAAAAACAAGTCCTTAGCTATTTTTTTCTCTTTTATACGATAAAAGAAACATTTTCAAACACGCATTTTAGGACAGGCTCAAACATATTTCAATAAATTTTTATTGATTTTTATGTATTTGGGAAAAAATGTTTGAGTCTGTTTTAACTTACGGTATTAATTCTAATGAGGACCAATGGGTTTTATTCGAATAAGGATCAACCCCTTATCATTCAACCTATCTTCGAGGTTGAAAAAGGCCTCCATAGTATCTAAAAAGGCCTCCATAGTATAGTTTATTAGAAACTGGGGAATAACAGAGACGGAAGCTTAATCAGAACAAATACGATATACTGACCTACCCTTGCCAAAGTCTAATCCTAAAAACGTAATAAATAACCGAAAAATGACCCTCAAATACCCTGGAAAGACCATATAACCTTTAAAGGGGGGCTTCCTATACTCATCGCCTTTATTATTTTGGCACTGACGTTTTTTTGCAATTTTAATTCACATGCTCATTTACAACTATATACTGAAAATGACGCCAAGAAGCAGAGCTACATTTTGAGTATAAGATTGCAAATGAGTATGTAAATTAAAACGTTCTGAGATAGTCCTGTGTAGGATGTCATGGAGTTGGACATCGTTGGATGTTTTTAGAATTATAGCTCCAACTTTATACCAACCTTTACTCTCTTTGATAGCTCAAATAAAAGTCTAGAGTCTTGGCTACATTTTGGTGTATGAAACTTGTGACTTGTAGAAAAACCCAGTCAAAAAAAATCCCGAAAACCATCGATTTTCGGAAATTTGGCCTATTTTAGCCTGGTTACAAGCTCCGGTAGGCGTAAAAAACTGCGTTGATAGTTTTATTGGATAGCCAAGAGTGTGAGGATCATTTTGACACTAAACTTGTAAATAAAAGGAGAAAAAAAATATGGTTTACAGCCAGTGGTAGTCGAACCTGTGACCTAAGGCGATGCGTATAGGAAGTTCACCTCCCTCCCCCCCCCCCCCCCCCCCTTTAAAGACTTAAAGTCAAAATTTGAGTCAGTATAAGGCCCATTCCCCGATGAGTGACGATTTTTCCAGGTTTTCTCATTCGGAAGTGGCCATAACTTTTTTTTGGTTTTTCAAAATTTATTCTGTTGGTGCCAATAGTGTAGCTTAGATTCAGGGTTGCCAGATGCGCCATTGATCAATTAGGTATTTTTAAAAAAAATGTGGATAAAGTTTTATGAATCTTCACTCGGATCCTCACTCGCTTCAAGTGAGGATTCATACAATTTTTTTTATAATATGTAGTTGATCAATGGCGCATCTGGTAGCCCTGAATCTAAGCTACACGATGTCATCAACAGAAAAATTTTTAAAAATTAAAAAAAGGTATGGCCATCTCCGAGTGAGGAGACCTGAAAAAATCGTCACTCATTGGGGATCGGGCCTAAACCACGTCGTTAACTGTAGAAATATAAGGCAAAACTCTTTATATTTATACAGTTATCTATTTTTGACTACATTTATTGTCGGGTCAAAAACTGGGCAGCGCCAGATTGCGCCAATTAAAATGGCTCACACTTCGCACTTAAAATTTGCGGGTGCGCGATTTGAATTTGCGCAATCTGGCGCTGCCCCGAAAACTGTCGATTTTTGGATTTTCGGTTAGGAAAAAGAGTCAAAGATCGAAAAGATCAATTAAACCACCGAAAGTCAGAAATTAAAGGGCATGATCGTGCCCGATGGGGAGAAAAGGCGCGAACCAGCAGTTCTTTTCTTTCTCGATAAATTTTCACATTCGTTCTCGTCTAGATTTTTTAAGTTTTCTGTCTAGTGTTTAAAAGCAGTATAAGGTCGTCTATATCAGATTTGACGCAGAACGAGTGAAAAATGGGACGATTCGAAAAAATTCGAAAAAAACTGCTGGTTCGCGCCTTAACGCACGGGCATGCCCTTTAAAAAAGGTTTTTTGTGGATGAAATTTTTTATGCATTCTTATGAGTACAATCATCTCAATTATTTCTAATTCACCTCCTTCTATTAGGTGACGCTCCCTACATAGTTGTATCAGCTGGTGGAAGGGCATCAAAGGCACAACTGACATCCAGCTATTGCCCGGCTCTGCCTACAATGTGTTCTGTAGAGCCACTGGCAAGCCTCAACCCTCAGTCAAGTGGATCAGGGGAGGCAACATTGCCATAGACCCTAGCACAGTCAAGTCAGATGAGTCTGCAACCAGATGGTCTCTCAATGTGGCCAATATTACTGAAGACACCAACTTCAATTGTGTGGCTCAAAACTCGCTCGGAGTGGCCAACTGGACTATTCAGTTGAATGTGATGGAAGGTTAGTTGGTCATGGGCTGAAATATTTAAAAAAAAAGCAAATTTTAAATTTCACTTTTTGCGCAGGACTTGATCCAGATTGGAAAGCTGGTGTGGTCACTGCTGAGAACAAGGATGGACAAGTTTATCTGTCCTTTTCCGACAAAATACCTGACTATTTGAAAGATCCGGTGGGCGATACATCGATTTTTTTAAATTGGCTCATTCTTTTCGTTTGTAGAATGATTGGGTGGTTCTATTCACCGATGACCAGAACAAACCACTGGATACATGGAGTAGGGAGGAGAGTGGAGGAAGACCTCTGACCACTCTGCAGTTGGCTAAGACATTGGAGCCTGGCGGCACATACTACATGGCTGTGGAAAACCCTAATGATGGTATTAGAAGTCCTGTGTTTTCATTTGTGGTGCCAAGTAAGTTTTCTTTGTCAGAAAAACACGGGAAACAGAATTCCCTTTCGATGTTGAATTTTTGAATTTTTTTAATTTCGCTACAGTCGAACCTTGATAAACCGGCACCCCGATAAACCGGCACCCCGATAAACCGGCACCCTCGATAAACCGGCACCCTGAGTCCTGTTCAGCAGGCCGAAAATGAAAATCAACTAAACGACACCCCGATAAACCGGCACCTCGATAAACTGGCACCCTGAGTCCTGTTTAGCAGGCCGACAATGAAAATCAACAAAACGACAGCCGATAAACCGGCACCTCTATAATCCGGCACCCTAAGGTCGGTTTTTAGGGGTGTCGGCTTATCGAGGTTTGACTGTATGCGTGCAGAAATAGACTTTTAATTTAACAAACGCGCAAGAATTGTATTCAATCAGAAACTATTCTCTCAATTTTTTTGAATTCTGTGAAAAGCATCATGTAGAAGAGGAATAAGTCCATCTTTTAAGCGGTTGTTTTTACTCTCACCTCTAAAGTAGGACAGCAATCCACGCGAAAAAATTGATCTACATGTTAAAAATACATCCCTTCATAAGGTTGTAACTTCCAATAAATTCTGTGGACAACCTCAATCTATTGAGCGCAAGGATGGTGTTTTCTAACATGCTGTCAATTGCTCGGATGTAAAAGCGAAAAAAATAGAAGCAGCGAAAAACGCAATCAATTTATCGCAATTTGCTTGTGTCACCTACTTAACTGAAAAAGTTTTCGTGTATATTAATTATATGTGCTTAGCGTACTAAATGAGAATACTGAATTTCGAGAGATTTTCAATTTTAAGCAGCATTTGTCCCAAAAGCTACAGTAAACATTGTAGACTTTCTTTTACAAGACAAGTGCACACCACTTCATCATACCCAATCCCATGGACTATCAAGCAACTGTAAAAAGGACAATTAAGGAAACCATGTCAATTATCACAACATTTTTTATTCAACAACAACAACACATGGAGACATTGCATGATTCTAAGGATTGTACTCGATGGGCAGATTCTTACGACGCACCATGCCATCTCCCTGGAACCATTCGCGACGGAACTGCTTGGCGGCTCCATCAGGCGTGTTGGTCCACTCGACGGTGATGCGATCATTCTGCGTGTCCTCAGAGCCAAAGTCGAACGAATCGCAAGACACAGCCATCAGCACAGATTCCTTAGGATCGAGCACTCCACATGGCGGACCCACTCCAAGGCGCTTCGAGTTCGTAGTCTTGATGGCCCACCCGATACGACGACCGCCCGCATTGATGATCTGCCAAATAAATCGGATAAATAAAGTCACATCGTAAAAAATTAACAAACCTTGATGTGGTAGGTGTGCTTGTCGTCGTAAGGAGCGTTGAAGACCACCTTCGAGTTCGGCTGCGTGTTGATGTCACCTGGAGGAACGGAAGCCATTTTTACAGAGAGCGAGGAAGAGCGACTGTTGACGAGCAAAGCAAACGACCAAACTGATGATAAAGGCTGGAAAACTTCGTTTATATAGGGCCTAAATTTCAAACTTCAGTTTTAATATTTGTCTTGTAAAGAATCTATAGGACTTTTCATTTCCAAAGACTGGAAATGGCCGTAGTTTCATGTTTCTCATTCATTCGAGTGGTTGCTGTTATGCTATGCGCTTGCTTATCTTAATCGGAATTGATATTTATCGCTCTCAATTTCAGAAAGCTCTGTCGTGTCTGGTGTCAAGAGTAAATATGATCGGCATCGCATGTCTTCTAATCTTCTTGGTGAGCCATCTTATCGGATGCGCGAAGAAGCAGAAGTCGAAGCGACAGGAAGATCAGAAAACCATTGGATTGAATGGACTTTCGTCGCCGAAAGAAAGTAAGTAAAATACTGTCCCCTTGACTTTCTAATTGAATCGCCTGTTTTAGAGCAGACTCCGATGGCCAAGTCGACGGTTTCTACACTTGCCCCAGCCTCTCTGCCGCTAATCGAAGCAAATAATGCCGAAAAATCTGCTGGTGTCTCTTGTGCTGCCTCGTCGGACGACGAATTGGATACTGCTCTGGAAATCTCTGATGCAAAGCTTTCTCCGAAGCCGAACTCCAATGTGCAAAATACCCCAGTTGTGGTCTCTGTTGTCGAATTGAATTCCGATACTGCTGAAAAGTACAAAGGATCCATGACTGTTCCTCTTGGTATGTCCTATTTTTGATTATCAGTGTAATTGTTTGCCTTCTTTTTTCAGTCAATGATGACGTCGTGGGCGAGTTAGTGGATCCGAAGAAGTCGAAATACGCGTTTCCTGACACACCGAGTCTGATAGGCATCACTAATTCAAAGATTGAGCAGAGCACGATCAAAGTCAGTTCCCCGAATCACAAAATCTATCGGGCTTCGTCTCCTCCCTTCGGGCTCTCTCCAATCAACTCGGGAACTAAGTCTGCGTGTTCAAGCCCTGGGCAAACTAAGGTCTGTTAGTTTCATAGTCTGCTGCTTAACGTTGATTTTTTCGCTCAGGCCGATGCTGTCACTCCGAAAGGTGCTGAAGACGTGTTGGTTAAGGTAAAAAATGATGGGTTATTACTTTTTCTAATTATGATATTTAAGACTAGCGTTCGCGAGCCTCTGGTCATCTGCAGTGGTCTCAAATAAGCTAGCATCCAACATTGATGGCCAAATCAAGCGTTTTCTCCTATATTCCTTGTGATGTGTAAATTGATCAGTGCTCTTGTGTAATCTAAGTAATTGTGTCTGAATAAAAGATGTGCGGAGTAATGTTCTGTCTGTTAATTTTCTGGTTCTTCTGTAGCTCTTTCCTCTTTCTACTTTATCCGTTGTGACTGCAGCTGTAAAAAATTTGTGGTAATGGTAGAGGAATTAACGTGCACGGAAAATTTTAACTCAAGACCGATCGTGTCCATCTCGATTAAAAACAAATCTATTAGAGGATTATTGCCGTTGCCGACAACGAGAATTTCAAATGTTTGAATTCGCGCGGGACACTTTTTTTATTCCTAAAATATTCAGAATTGTTTTTTCAGTAAAGTTATAATTAGATCATTAAAAAGCAGAGCCGGCACTGGAAATCGAACCCACTAACAACGATGACCACACGTCACCGCTTTACCCCTACACTACTTAGTCACATGTGCATAGTCGAACTATTTTAAGCTAATTATCTTCATTTCGATAGCAATGACACATTCGAAAACATTGTGCCGAAAATTATCGAAGTAAAAAAAGTGTCCCGCGCGCATTCAAACATTTGAAATTCTTCGTTGTCAGCGGCGGCAATGGTCTTTTAAATGCCCTTGTGGCAAGGGACTATTCTTTTTATTCACTCAGTGTTTTTTTTAGCCTACCCTTTTTACTCGGAAATAATGAAAAAAATTAATTTTTTTAAACAACTGCAAAAAAAACTAGCTTTAGCCTTCTAAAAGTTAAAAAAACATTTTTATGAAATGGAATAGGGCAAAAGGTCAAATGGGTGCGCATTTCATAGTTCATTTTGATGGACGATTTCCATTCTGATAGTGTGCATGGATACCGAACAGGGGCGTACGCAGGGGGGGGCACGTGCCCCCCCCCCGTCAGATTTTTCCGAAAACGGTGTAGGTAAAATGGCCTCGAAAATTTGAAAAACGGTGTAGGTAAAATGGCCTGAAAATGGCCTGGTGCCCCCCCCTCCCCCCGTCAGAAATTCCTGCGTACGCCACTGATACCGAATCTTGCCTTTTAATTTTAACAAGTCCTTTCTAGAACCTCCCAGTGACATTCGCGTAGGCTCTAACATTAACGACGAGTTGGTGGTAGACTTCAGACCAGCTGTTGCACCCATCCCTGTCCAGGTAACTTATGTCTCAAGAGTATCCCAATAAATATATCCGACTTTTTCTTAAAGCACTACATTGTCAAATACTGGCCAGTGGACAATCCTGAAGTGGAAGCTAAAACCATCCAAGTGGACGGCAAAAACCAAACTACTGGTATTGTGCTGCATGAATTAGCTGTCGACACTGAATACAACTTCCGAGTGGACACTGTTCTGCAAGACGGCAAAACGCTGCCTAGTGAAATTTCATTGATTAGGACTCCAGCTGAGGGTTAGTTTGATTTTTTGGCTATTTTTTATTTTAACTCTTATTTATTTTAAGAAGTGAAATGTGATTGTTCTCACGCCTGTAGATTGGTCAGAGATGGTGACAAGGAGGTGCGTGTGGAGTGCTACTGCCCAGACGGCTATGAATTGGCGGACGACCAGCGCACTTGTGAGCAGATCAAAGAAGCTGAAAAGGAGCATACTGTTGTCCAGGTGAACTGCTGGAAATAATTTCAAGAAATTTGTTGAAACATGCATTTGAATCTCGAATAAGTGACTCCTTAGATTCAGACAATCTGTAGCTGATTTATTTGGAACTCAAGGAACAGGAAGTCTGGTTTAGGGACTCCTCATTTAGTGAGCTTATATAATCAGTCTCTAAGGGGGTGACTAAATCTGGTAACCGAAAAATTAACAGACGGGAGTGGGTAGATGACAGTTTATCCTTGCAAATTTTCGGACTGAAAAAAGCGAAGATAACCACCAAGTTTCTTGCTAAAATTCAGCTAAAAATTATTAAGCTATAGAGGAGAACGAACTTGAGAAGGTGGCGGATAATTGAAAGTCAACTGTAACTAAATTTTTTAATAATCATAAATCATAAAAAATCATAAAATCAAGAAACTTACTTTCCAGATCTCCCCAACTCTTGACGACATCACCCAACAAAAGCCTGTGGCGGTTGACATTTCTCAAGACACTACTGAGACAGGCACACCTGTTCCCTATGACACTACCCTGGGTGCTTCTCAGCTACCCACCGACCAATATGGCAATACAGTGACTGTGAGCACATCTACTGCCGACCGACCACCAGTTCCTACCGACGAATTGGGCAGGGAACTGCCTCTGGTCTACTTCTTCAATGGTACAGCCTTGCCGACGGATGCTTCCAACAATGTGTACAACTCTCTAGGCGAGCAAATAGCTCGCAACGAGGACAACCAACCACTTGGACCAGACTCCAAGTGCTCAAACAGAACTCCCAAGGTGACTACATATATCCACCAATGGATAAATATGGACAGCCATTGCCTACCCATTCCACCAACCTCAAGCCCATCTACACCGTGGCCAATGCTGATGGCCTTGAGTACAAGAAGAATGCCGAAGGAATGAGTGTGGATGCTGACGGCCAGCTGGTTCCTACCGACTCCTCTGGCCAGCCAGTTGGTGTCAGTGGATCTCCGCTGCCCACTGACTTCTATGGCCGATTTTTGCTGGACCGGGGTGGCACTAAAGGGCCGGATGGGGGTGGAGGAGACACGGAGGATGCGGATCAAGCTCTGCCTACTGATGACATGGGCTTTTTAATTTACCCAGTGGTCTACCCTAATGGAGAACTCTTGCCGACAACTTCCTCTGGAGTGTATGTGGATCCTCAAAGAGGTGGTGAAGAAGTGGACAGAAATGACCAAGGAATTCCGGTAGATGCGTCTGGAAAGGTTTTGCCTAAGAATGAAAAGGACCAATACGTATATAGTCGCTCGGGGGAAGGGGATCGGGGTCATTTGAGCCAATCCGGCCGGATGACTCCCTTAAAGCGACGGAGATTCAAGGCAAGCCAGTAGAACAGCTATCTGGCAGTGTTGATGAACAGTTACCTATTACTACTAGTGCTACTCCTCCCAGGCAGGTGAATGTGATCGGGCCTGATGGTCAGCCATTACCTACTGATACAAGTGGAAGGGTGGTGGATACACAGGGAATCCCTTATCCAACTAATCCAGAAGGTTTGTTGTTCGGACCAGATGGAGCTCCTCTTCCTACTAATCAGCAAGGACAACAAGTGGTTGTAGAGCGAGGGCCCGAAGAACAAGATATCTACAGGAAAACCAGGCCTAGACCAGTGGTCTTGGTAATCGGACCAGATGGCCAGCCAATGCCTACAGACACTAGTGGAAGAATTGTAGACAAACAAGGCAGTCCCTATCCAACCAACTATGATGGTCTACTGCTAGGTCCAGATGGCTCACCACTGCCCACAAATGCAGATGGTCAAGTAGTAGTGGCAGAAGGAGATCAAGAAGAGAAGACCCAAAAAGCTGTCACTTTGCCTACAGATGACTATGGAAAGTTGGTGTATCCAATTGTGGGATCAGATGGACAACCTCTGCCCACAGACCAGTCGGGCAGGTATTTGGATGTGGAAAGTGGAGAACCCATTCCAACAGATGACTTTGGAAGACCATTGCATACAGAAGAGGGTCAGATACTGCCTAAAAACCAACAGGGAGACTACATTTACAGCAAGCCAAGTAAAACACCCAAGAAAGTGGTGGTAATAGGACCAGATGGAGTGCCCCAACCGACAGACTACCAAGGCAAATGGGTGGATGCAGAAGGTAGAGCATTGCCCACCAATCCTGAAGGCCTTCTAGTAGGTCCAGATGGATCTCCACTACCCACCAATGCCCAAGGCCAACAAGTGGTGGGAGAGGGAGCTGAGGGAATAGCCAAAGTATTGCCTACAGATGCCTCTGGTTTGCCCATCTACCCTATTCTCAACTCTGATGGTCAGTTATTGCCCACTGATGCGACAGGCAGATATGTGGATGTGCTGAGTGGAGAATCCATTCCCATAGATGAATCAGGCCACCCAGTAGACAAAGAAGATGGTCAGGTCTTGCCGACCAACTCTCAAGGCCAGTACATCTACACCAAACTCAGTGTCAAGCCTATAGTGGTGATTGGGCCAGACGGCCAACCCATGCCCACAGACACATCTGGCAGAGTGGTGGACAAAGAAGGAAGTACCTATCCAACAAATCCAGAAGGTCTTCTAGTCGGACCAGATGGATTTCCCATACCCACTAATGATCAAGGCCAACTACTACTGAAAGAAGAGACTAGCCCTACGCCAATTATAGTTATCGGGCCAGATGGCCAGCCAATGCCTACAGACACTTCTGGAAGAGTAGTGGACAAGCAAGGCAGCCCCTATCCAACCAACTATGATGGTCTGCTGCTAGGTCCAGATGGCTCACCACTGCCCACAAATGAAGCCGGCCAGTTTGTCTTGCCCCGAGGAGGAGATGTTACAAACGCCACACCAGTGAAAACTCTTCCAACAGATGATGCTGGTCAGTACATCTATCCCATAGTTAACTCTGATGGCATGCCTCTACCGACCGATTCTTCCGGTAGACACTTAGATGCCCTTGGAGAGCCTGTTCCTGTAGACGACTTTGGCCATCCATTGGACAGGGAAGGAGGGCAGGTGTTGCCCACCGATTCACAAGGCCAGTACATCTACTCCCCACACCAACCACTGCAAGACCAATTGTAGTTATTGGGCCAGATGGACAACCGCAGCCCACCGACGAGCAAGGCAAATGGGTGGATGCAGAAGGAAGAGTGCTACCAACTAATCCAGCTGGCCTTTAGTCGGTCCAGATGGATCTCCACTGCCAACCGATTCCAAAGGCCAATTCGTGGTAGGAGAGGGAGTCACAGATCAGCAAGCGAAAACACTACCAACTGATGAGTCAGGCAAATGGGTGCATCCAGTGGTCAATGAAGATGGAAGACTACTGCCCACAGATGAGACAGGGAGGTTTGTGGATGTGGAAGGTGAGGTGATACCTGTGGATGACTTTGGAAGACCAGTGGACAGTCAAGGCAAGATATTGCCGACCAATAGAAAGGGAGAGTATGTGCACAAGGAAGTGAAGCTACTGCCACACATACTGCTGATACTGCTAGACCAGTGGTTGTGGTGATCGGGCCAGATGGTCAACCATTGACTACTGATGCAAGAGGCAGACACTTAGGTACTTTTTTATGCAAGAAGGATAGTCGGGCGCCCTCTCAGAAATAAGCACTGAAAAACCTAATTTAGGCGTAACAGCCTTAAAGGGCCATGGTCACGCGTTTTGAATTGTCCCCCGCCAATTCAAAAATTTTCGCCTAATCATTGAACTTCTTTACGGATTTTTCAACTTGGTTTCTAACAAACAAAGCCTAGAATTAAATTTTAGGTATAGAGTCCACTCTCGATAATCCGTCACCCAAAACAGTTCGTTCCCACCTAGGGTCCGACACTTTTTTTACCTAATTTTTGAAACCTTTAGCCAGTTGTCTTTAGTCAGTCTAGTCGCAAATATCGCTAGGATTACGATTTTACCAGTCGTTTTTAAGAATGTTAGAACTTTTCCATTAAGACCCGCTCATCTCAATAATCCGTCACCTTATTTTGACATTATTTTGAAATTAGGGTGACGGATTATCGAGAGGCGTGGGTCTTGATGGCAAAAGTTTTAACTTTCTTAAAAACGACCGGCAAAATCGTAATCCTTGCGATATTTGCGACTAGACTGACCAAAGACAACTGGCTAAAGGTTTCAAAAATTAGGTTAAAAAAGTGTCAGACCCTAGGCGTGAACGAACTTTTTGGGGTGACGGATTATCGAGAGTGGACTGTATTTTTATTAAAAACCGAGTCGAAAAATCCGTACAAAGGTTCAATGATTAAGAAAATTTTTTGAATTGGCGGGGACAACCGTTGTCGGAGACGGCAATCGCCCTTTGAAGGGCAATACTTTTTTTTGACCCAGATTCACTTTTTTTTTACCCAGATTCACTTTTTTTTGACCCAGATTCACTTTTTTTTGTCCCAGATTTCCTCATTTCTGTCCCAGATTTAGCTTAAACCACAGGGGGACCAAGCACTTACAAAATTGGTCAAAAAAATTTTCTCTCATAACAGCCTGAAAGTTTTTCTATAACGTTTCTATCATGTTTTGAGCATTTTCGCCAAAAATTATTTTTTCCGCAAAAATTTTGCCTTAGGGGACCAAGGTAGCCCAAAGTTTTCAGGAGCCTGAAATGTGACCTTGGTCCCCAAGGCAAAAATTTTTGCGGAAAAATAATTTTTGGCGAAAATGCTCAAAACATGATAGAAACGTTATAGAAAAACTTCAGGCTGTTATGAGAGAAAATTTTTTTGACCAATTTTGTAAGTGCTTGGTCCCCCTGTGATTTAAGCTAAATCTGGGACAGAAATGAGGAAATCTGGGACAAAAAAAAGTGAATCTGGTCAAAAAAAGTGAATCTGGGTCAAAAAAAAGTTTTGCCCCCTTTAAAGCTCAATGGTATAGCGGCAGATAAAATAGAAAATTAGTTGGGGGTTCGATTCCCACTTGGATCACCCGTTTTGTTCTCGACTTTTTATTTTAATTGCCTCACCCCTATTCCTCGAAAAATGACTCAAATTCTTGTACTGTTTTTGTCTCGTTCGCAAGATAAGAAACTTTTTAAATAATTTAATAAATTAAATTATGAAATTAAATTATTATTAAATTAAATTAAATTAAATTAAATTATAAATTAAATTATTAAATTAAATTAAATTAAATTAAATTAAATTAAATTAAATTAATAAATTAAATTTAATAAATTAAATTAAATTTATAGTTAAAAATTTGAAATCTTCTCAAGAAATTTTGAATTTTACCCTTCAAAGGTTTCCTTCAAAATCAATCAAATAAGTACCGATATTTAGATGCCTATGGAGAACCTATTCCTTTGGATGAATCAGGTCACCCACTTGACAAAGAAGGAGGCCAGGTCTTACCAAAAACTCTCAAGGACAATACATATACCCACCACCTCCCACCAGAGTACCTGTAGTAGTGATCGGTCCAGATGGCCAGCCAATGCCTACAGACACTAGTGGAAGAATTGTAGACAAACAAGGCAGTCCCTATCCAACCAACTATGATGGTCTACTGCTAGGTCCAGATGGCTCACCACTGCCCACAAATGCAGATGGTCAAGTAGTAGTGGCAGAAGGAGACCAAGAAGAGAAGACCCAAAAAGCTGTAACATTGCCTACAGATGACTATGGAAAGTTGGTGTATCCAATTGTGGGATCAGATGGACAACCTCTGCCCACAGACCAGTCGGGCAGGTATTTGGATGTGGCAAGTGGAGAACCCATTCCAACAGATGACTTTGGAAGACCATTGCATACAGAAGGGGGTCAGATACTGCCTAAAAACCAGCAGGGAGACTACATCTACAGTAAGCCCAGTAAAACACCCAAGAAAGTGGTGGTAATAGGACCAGATGGAGTGCCCCAGCCCACAGACTACCAAGGCAAATGGGTGGATGCAGAAGGTAGAGCTTTGCCCACCAATCCTGAAGGCCTTCTAGTAGGTCCAGATGGATCTCCACTACCCACCAATGCCCAAGGCCAACAAGTGGTGGGAGAGGGAGCTGAGGGAATAGCCAAAGTATTGCCTACAGATGCCTCTGGTCTGCCCATCTACCCTATTCTCAACTCTGATGGTCAATTATTGCCAACAGACAGCACCGGGAAGTATGTAGACGTTAAAAGTGGCAAGCCGATTCCAACAGACAATGCAGGAAAACCACTAAGCTCTGAAGGAGGTGAAATTCTGCCGCAAAATTCAGAGGGAAAATACATTTACAGTGGGCCTGGCGCTAAAGAAGGTAAGGGTGTCACATTAGATGTTTTGCGCGACAAATGTCCGAAAATGGGGAAACCGCTAATTTTAATATGTAGATTTTTTTGCTAAAAATTAGAAAATGTATTTGAACTGCACGTTTTAGTTTGTCTTACAGAATGCTGGCTCATCCTAAGCTCCGCCTAAAAAAGGCACTGTCTGAACTAATTTTCGGGTGCCTTGGTCACCAAGCTGACTTTTATCAGATTACAATTACCGTATTAACTCCAATAGTTCAACACATAGGCGCGTACCCAGGATTTTCTGACGGGAGGAAGGGGTCTTAATAGGCTAGAAATCCTGACGGTGGGGGCTTAAATGGCAAAAAAGCTGAATGAGGCTAAAAAAATAAAAAAAGGCTAAAAAAATTCTGACGGAGGGCTATAGCCCGGCCAGCCCCCTGGTACTCTACATGTCCAGTTATTTTTAATCACCTGAAAATCTGAACAATTAGGGGTCGATGTCAAGTTTTTTGGGTGAAAATCCAAAAATCTAAAAAGCAGAATCATTATAGCTCGCGTGAAATAAGAGAACGTAAAAAACAGCTTCGCAAAATAATTTCTTCGGGTTGAGATAGAGGTCCTCCAAGTAAGGGTGTCGAGCTAATGGAGACTGTTGACCTATTAGAGTAAATACTGTAGCTAAAAAATCAGCTTGGATGACCAAGGCATCCGAAAATTGTAATGTGGTTTTGAAAATTGTGTGGTCAATCCCAGGCTAAGCGCATGATATTCGTATTCAGCGCGACGGAAAACATGGGAAAATGCTGAAATTAAATAAAATTTTCAGGGGTTTTACATTTTACAGTTCGGTCGTTTTCCTTGTAAGCTAAAAAAATTTGAAAAATCGAAAAAAATTTAAAAAAGTTTAAAATAGGGGAAGGCAAAAGTTGGCAAAACCTTTTGGCCATTTTTGGTCATTTTTCCAAAAATGGCCAAAACGTCTCTTTTACCGTCACATTGCAGATCAAGAAGGACAACCACCTGTTCGCCAAGACAGTCGAGGAGATGAAGTAGTGGCCTACCCAGCTGACACAGACTCTGTCTCTTTAGACAAGGACAAACCTTGTCTGGTCAATGCGACCGTGGTGGATATTGTGTTTGCAATCAATGACGAGCTACTGGAAATGCATGGAGACAGCATCAAAGAAGCCTTAACCGATCTTTTCTCCACCAAAAATGGCAATGGAGGATATTTTGACCTTTCACCAGATGCCACAAGAATCTCCCTACTACACTACGGCCGAAGTGTGGATGTGCCTGTAAATCTAGGAGGCTACCATGAAAGGGCACAGTTGCTCGACAAACTCAAGTCCATAGAGCAGAAAAATGCATTGGAATACCGGATTTGTCGAGCGTGTATAAAGCAGCTCAACAGCAGTTTGCTAGCTTTGGACGACCAAATGTAGCCAAATTTTTGGTGGTCTTCTCAAATGGAGATGATATGTGAGTTGGCTACAGTATTTTTTCTAACGCTACCCTTGTGACCAGGGTGGTAACCTCAGCCGGCTGACTTCAGCCGGCTGAGGTTAAACTCAGCCATCAGCCGGCTGAGGCTGATGGCTGAGGTAGAAATTTCGGCCCGGCTGACGGCTGAGGCTGAGGAAAATTTTCAGACCTCAGCCGGCTGAGGCTGAGGCTGATGGCTGAGGTAAAAATTTCGGCCCGGCTGACGGCTGAGGCTGAGGAAAATTTTCAGACCTCAGCCGGCTGAGGCTGACGGCTGAGGAAATTTTTTAGACCTGGCAGACGGCTGAGGCAGAAAAATTTTTTAAAATTTTCTTAACAGAAAAAATTTTAAACTTAACTTTTTGTCTAAAAAGCTTTGAAATTTCCAATTTTTATAGTAATAATGCCATCAGATAGCGCTGCAATTCTGGTTTCTTACAAAATTATATCTATTGCATTCTCTTAAAAAATTGTAAAACAGCAGGACCAAAGCATAAGGGGGTCAGAAAAGTAATTCAGTTCATAACTTTAACTTATTATTTTACATTTCGTGACGTTATGCAATAATTGATACTTTATCAGTAACCAGAATCGCACAGCTACTTAATGGTGTCATCATTTTGAAAACAAAATAGAAGAATACGAATTTTATTTCACAAAATTGAAATTCGCACAAAAAAGACTTTTTTTCACCAAACATAAGTCATTTTACCTCAAAAGCCAGCTTTGTCTATTTTATGGCTACTTATACACAAACCAATAAAATTGTTAATTTTAATAGTTTTATATTACAGCCGGCTGAGCTCGAACTCAGCCGGCTGAGGTTAACTCAGCCATCAGCTGGCTGAGGCTGATGGCTGAGGTAAAAATTTTGCTCGGCTGACGGCTGAGGCTGAGGAAAATTTTCAGACCTCAGCCGGCTGAGGCTGATGGCTGAGGTAAAAATTTTGGCACGGCTGAGGCTGAGAAAAATTTTCAGACCTCAGCCGGCTGAGGCTGATGGCTGAGGTAATCGTCGAGTATACCACCCTGCCTGTGACCAATGTTATTTTCATGGTTTTTGGTAATACGACAACCCTTGGAATAGAGTAAACGACAAGTTTTTTTTGAAATTTTTGAAATAGTTAAAATTAATAGAAAAAGTTTGTAAAAGTTAAAAACTAGACTGAAATATCTTTCTAAACAAAAATGCATTGAGATCTGTCAAGATTGTTTTTGGCAGGTGAGATATTGGTGTTTTTAGTGGTAAACTATCAACTGACAATAGTCAACTGACAATAGATTCGCTTTTAAAAAACTAATAGTTGCCGACTGACAATAGAAAAATTAATTTAACAAAATTAGCCACCACACAGTGAACTTTATTTTTTCCGTGACAATTCAAACAAAGGCGCTAGTAGCGAATACTCCTCCGCCCCCCCCCCCCAACAATCCGACCTTTTAAAAATGCTGTAACTACCCTTGCAAACAACAAGTTTAGGCTTAGCCCTTAGGCTTGGGGTAGGCCAACGACGGAAATTGTGACTAATAAAGAGTTTGCGCACATTTTCCGGGTCTAGGACATAAATTTGGGTACTTTTTACTAATTTAAAAAGGTGAAAATCTTTGGGGGGGGGGGTATTCGCTACTAGGGTCCAAACAAACAATATCCAACAACAAAAAGGAAAGGGTGCGCATATTATAATAGAATTTTCATCGAAATATTTTCAAAATTAACAACAGAATCCTTTCTTTCGAGTCACCACAGAACAACTTTGAGCGGATCTTCCAGCAGGTCGGACAATTCAGCTGATTCCCATCCTGATTTCAGTTGACTATTGTCAGTTGATGGTCGTTCGTTTTTAGTGAGATCCTCCATTTTTTTTGTGGCCGATTAATCTTTTGCCTAAAAAATGTAGAGTAAAGTCCCGATTAAATATTAGGCAAAGTTTTTTCTTGCCGTAAAAAACTTTTTTTTTGCTGCAACGCATATTTTCTTTTGCCGTGAAAAGTCGTTTACATCGAGAAAAAATTTGCGGCAAAAAAAAGAATTTTTGCGGCAAGAAAAAGTTTTGCCCTAAGATGTCACCCTATATTCGATCTCTTGGATCATACAGTTCCTATTTCTTACAGTTTCTACCTCCAATTTGCAAAGTATCTTGCCGAAATTTATGAGTCAAAACTTGGGATTTTCATTTCATCGGTCGTTTTTAAAAATATCAGTTTGGGAAACAAGAAAACCACAGGTCTTGTTGGAAAAACTGTTATAATTTACAAAAAAACGACCTCGAAAATTAGAATCCTCGAATTTTTTGGATAAGACCGACAAAAATAACAGTAAAAAAATGTCGGAACCAGATGGAGGCTCGAATTTGCTTGGGCCATGTCTTATTGAGGCTAGACTGTAAATTCATTTTAGCCTGCCTAATAGCCTGCGCCACATTCTCAATGACCAGCGAGTGTCCACAATTCTGATTGGACTTAGCAGCTATGAATCAGAAATAGATGATGAAAGTCATCTACGCATATTGCTCAAGGAGTGGAGTGATCTGCGAGCCAGCAATATTGCTAACTATTTACAAGAACGTTGTCACAGGTAACGACTTCAACACTAAATAGTCACCATTTTCCAATGACACAGTAAATTTAGTGGTGTGATCAATTTGCCTACAAGCCGAGCCATTTTCGTCAAGCAACATGCTCCAGACTCCATCCTGTCAGCAGACAGCCGACCAACCTCCACTCCTGCTGAGTCGATTACAGGAGCAGAGCCGGAAACTTCTACTGACAAAAGCAATGGAGAACAAATTTCGGAAAAATGTTTGGAACTGCAAGAAAGGACTAGAATTGTGCTAGCAGTGGAAACTTCTCATTATACAGCCAATTCCAAGTCTGAACTTCAGCGCATTTTACTGCAGTTTATTCGGGACTACGTGGAAAAACTCGGCAGCAAGTCACAAGTGGGCATTCTCTACTATGGCAACACTGTTGAAGTTACTGCTGATATTGGTGGATATGCCAACAATGAAGAGTTGGAGGAAAATGTGAGTTTCTAAATTACATAAAAAGTCATTTCCAAGCGGCCAAACAATCTGAGGCCAATTTTTAGCTTTCTATCCAAATTCTATTTTCTGGGTCTATGAGCTAACTAGACAGTCTTGCATGAGCAATAACAAGTATTTTCATGCAATGACCTCAAGCTGATATTTGCTGTCCCAAAATACCACAAAAGTCCTTAAGTTGAAGACGACACACCAAAAACTATAAAACCTTTGCAACACAAATTTTATTGTCCAACAAAAACAGACAGAATGTAACGACGAATTTAATATTTTCTTGAACTTCCGCCTGCCGTTTAGGTCCCAGGACATCGTGGAAAGAACTGTCGGCACTGAGGATGAGCTGCATAGTAGGCGTCCGACTGCTCTAATGACCAGGCTGTGGGAGCACGCTGATCATTGCGACGAGCCCAAGACGTATGAGAACCCCACACAATAGCCTGCCGGTTGAAGAAGTATCGAGCGGTTCCTGCCATCTGAACTGTGCCGTAGGTAACGAACGCAAACCAATCGCGAGGAAGAGATGCCGTTAATTGACGAGGAGCCACTGCAGCTGATTTTGCTCCAGGGCGATGATGAATCTTGACAAAAACAGGCACAGGCATTTCAGGATGGAGCAGCGCTGCCGTTAACTAAAGTTTTAATGTCATAGCCCGAACAGAGAGGAAAATAAAAAAAAATACATCACTCATTTGAATACCCCGATATAAGCCCGAAAAAAGGATCGTGCGGATTGCCGTATTGCTAGATGACTCCGTCGCCTGCGATGTGCGTGATAGAGTAGTTAGAGCTCGACCACTAGCGTAGCGAGACAACAATCTGTTACGAGAGAAAGCGATTTCCTGGACTGCCGTATTCTGAACCTCAAGTTGAGCGCCTGCCGTATTCTGAACCTCAACTTGAGCGCCTGCCGTATTCTGAACCTCAACTTGAGCGCCTGCCGTATTCTGAACCTCAACTTGAGTGTTTGAACGCAAAATGTCATCGTCTAGCGGAATATGAACCTGCAAAAATATTCGTCATAAATTTTCTGTGCTAAAAAAATTTATACGAAAAAAACTTGCCTGAGAACCAGGAGCACCACCACGGATACCAACTACTTCAGCTACGCCACTATGTCCTATGTCAGCCAAGCCCTACGAAAAAATATTATTCAAAAGTATCAACGACTGGATGTCTTCACCTGCTCATCTGCCGTTTCGTTTTCCAAATCCCGCAACCCGGTAGCCTGCGGACAGAAGCGAGCAACATGATCCTCCGAATCGCAGAAGAAGCATTTCTCAGTAGCCATAAAATATATCTAAATAAAAATTCAATTCAGTTAATTAAATCAGAAACAGAAGTGTAAAAATTTAATAATTGCACGTAAAAACACACTCGAAACTTTTAGACCGAATAAAAAGCCATATTCAGTAAAAATAACAAAGAATCAGAGTGATTTGAGACCATATGCTATTAAAAAATTTGCCGCGAATTAGAATTAGAATTTAAAAACTAAGATAATTTTTGATTAGCTGGCTAGGACCTTTTTCTTGAGTTCAAACATTTAGCCAATTCCTTAGCCATTTATGGTATGCTGCGATCTATTGACTAAAAGTTTAGTCAAAAATTGAGATATTAAAGTGTAATCTAGCTTAATTATCTTTTTACGATGGCTGAAAAACGGCCGGTAGGTCGATTTTTTTTCTTTGAATTAGCTAAAGACTAAAACTATTTTTGGATTTCGCGATAATATTGCACCAAGAAAGCTGACAATTTGGTTCGAGGATTTTAACTGTACCGAGTTTTGACTTATATTTTGCCCAGATTTGAAAATTTTGAAATTTTTTGCAGTTTTTACCATCCTGTAAAAAGGTGACTTAGAAAAAATGTTTTCATTATCCTTAAGTTGGAGTTTTCAAAGTCGAGAATTTGGAAGCGACCGCTGTTAAAAAAATGGCACGCTAAAGATTAGGCCATTTCAAATCGAGCCAACTCAAATTGGGCCAAAATCAAATTGGATCTTTTTTCTGACTGAAGTTTGACCCTCTTGCACTTTAATACCACCTTTGACGTACTTTAATTTTCGCGACATAATGGCTTTATTGCGTATCTGAAATTCATGGTATTCACGAGCGAAAAGTCTTTTTTCCGCAGTCGAAATGTGACCCAGTTTGAATTGGCCCAATTTGATTTTGGCCCAATGTGAACGGGGCCAATTTAGATTGGCCCCGTTTGAAATGGCGCAATCTTTGGCGTGCCTAAAAAATTATATGTAAAACTTAAAGCCTAATTTTAGGTGCAAGACATGCACTTTGTTGGAGGTGAGCCAGATGCAACATTGGCCATGAAAACAGCCAATGAGTTATTTACCGATAAATCAGACAAGAGTTCTGGAGCAAAAGCACCCATTCAATTAATATTCCATGTGCGCCAAACTCCACTTAGGTAAGTTATGTTTAAAATCTTGCTAAACCACTCCCGTGGTGACTTACTATGGTTATTTTAATACAGGCTCTGCAAGGTATATTTCTAATCTAATTTTTAGCCCGAAAACCAAGAGTGAAATCCAACATCTCGGCCATTCTGAGAGCATTGCAGTCATCGACTTTCCCCAGCCTAAATGGAAGTTGCTTGGCACATCCACTCCATCCTTCTGGGCCAACCAACTCTGTCTTGTCGGATCTCTGATCGACCAACTCAACAAACAGCAACCTGAGAAAGTGCAGCCAATCCCAGCCAACATCAATGAAGTGTTCTTCACTTCTGGGCCTGATTCCTCTCCCCTACCCACCGACTCCAACGGTCAGGTGCTTCTGGTGGGCACACAACCAACTTCTGCTTCAGCCAAAGACGAGACCACTGCACGAATATTGCCCACTGATGAAGCCGGCCAATATATCTATCCAGTGGTCAACCAAGATGGCCAACTCCTGCCCACTGATTCCTCAGGCAGATATGTGGACGCCCTTGGAGAGCCGGTTCGACTAGATGACTATGGTCGACCGATAGGAGAGGATCGCCAACTTTTGCCAGTCAACCAGCAGGGTCAGTATGTGTTCAACCAGCCTTCTCAAGAAGGACTGTTATTGCCAGTGCGAAAAGCGAAACCACAAGTAATTGGACCAGATGGCATCCCTATGCCCACAGACACTTCAGGTAGTTAACTTACTTTATTCACAGTTAACCCAGATATTTATGTCATGTCAAAAGTTCGTATTTGTGGCATTGTGTTTTCACTAGGCTTTTCAAAAAAAATTTAAAGTGTAGCACTCATGTTGTAGCTGAGAATTTTTAGAATTTTGTAGGCTCATACTGATTTGGTTTGCGAAAAGGCTAAAATATGCCACGAAAAAGATTATTTCTGCCACGAAAAACGACATACCACGAAAAAGCTGAAATATACCACGAAAAAGCTGAAATGTGCCACGAAAAAATTATTTATGCCTTTTTCTGTCCAAGACCAACCAAATTTAGCAATATTTTGCAAGAATTCAAATTTTTTAGTCATGAAATAACTTGGATCCCTCAGAATCCCACCCGGAATGACCAGAAGCCCCTGAAAGTTGGTTTATTGGGGGTTTACTACAGGGGGAGTAAACTTTTTGCGAAAATTCGATTGGGCGGGTCAGAATTCCGGTCCGACCGGCTTAATCGCTCAGAATCCCAGGTTTATGGTGGTTTTGAGTGGTTCAGGGTGGAATTCTGAGTGATTCAGCCGATCGGACCGGGATTCTGTTCCGCTCAATCGAATTTTCGCAAAAAGTTTACTCCCCTGTAGTAAACCCCCAAAAAACCAACTTTCACGGGCTTCTGGTCATTCCGGGGTGGGATTCTGAGGGATCCAAGTTATTTCATGACTAAAAAATTTGAATTCTTGCAAAATATTGCTAAATTTGGTTGGTCTTGGACAGAAAAAGACATAAATAATTTTTTTCGTGGCACATTTCAGCTTTTTCGTGGTATATTTCAGCTTTTTCGTGGCACATTTCCGCGTTTTCGTGGTATGTCGTTTTTCGTGGTATGTCGTTTTCGTGGCAGAAATAATATTTTTCGTGGCATATTTCAGCCTTTTCGCAAACCAAATCAGTTTACGCCAATTTTGTAGCTACAAAATAAATGGTCAACTTTTGAAAAAATTGTTAAAAAATCTATGGTATAAAAATCAAAGAAATATGCGGTGTGAACTTTTTAGACGACCTAATAGTTAACTACACCGAGTTCATTTACAGTCAAATCAAATTATTAAATATAAAGAGTGCTTACGAAAATCCTGAATCCTATCGGATTCCTGTTTTTTAGTAAGTCAGGATTACTGATTCAGTTATTTTTCTACTTCAGGCAACTATGTGGACCGAGATCAACAACCAATCCCGACTAATGCTCAAGGAATCCTGATTGATGCCCAAAGTGGGGAGCCACTACCCACCAATTCTCAGGGCCAAGTAGTGGTCGGAGGGACTGGAGAGGAGGTTGGCCGGACATTGCCCACAGATGACACTGGTCGCTTCATATATCCACTGGTTTACAAGGACACTGGCAAGCCGGTGAGAACTGATGAATCAGGCAGATATGTGGATGTGCTGGGCGAACCTATTGCTACTGATGATTTTGGTAGACCGGTGGATGCTGGCGGACAATTGTTGCCTACTAACAGACATGGCCAATATGTTTACAGCCAGCCAGATGAGCCTTTGAAGGTGAAACCTACGAAAACTGCCAAACTTCAGGAAGCTACTACCAAGAAAGTGGTGGTAATAGGACCAGATGGAGTGCCCCAACCCACAGACTACCAAGGCAAATGGGTGGATGCAGAAGGTAGAGCATTGCCCACCAATCCTCAAGGTCTTCTAGTAGGTCCAGATGGATCTCCACTACCCACCAATGCCCAAGGCCAACAAGTGGTGGAGCTGAGGGAATAGCCAAAGTATTGCCTACAGATGCCTCTGGTCTGCCCATCTACCCTATTCTCAACTCTGATGGTCAAGCATTGCCTACTGATGCAACCGGCAGACATTTAGATGGCCTTGGAGAACCTATTCCTCTGGATGAATTAGGCCACCCATTGGACAAAGAAGATGGCCAGGTCTTGCCTACTAACTCTCAAGGCCAGTACGTCTACACATCACCTCCAACAAAAGTCCCTATAGTAGTAATAGGTCCAGACGGTCAGCCAATGCCTACAGATACTAGTGGAAGAATTGTAGACAAGCAAGGCAGCCCCTATCCAACCAACTATGATGGACTACTGTTAGGTCCAGATGGCTCACCACTGCCCACAAATGAAGATGGTCAACTGTTGGTCACAGACGGAGACCAAGAGGATAGCAAAGCAGTGACCCTTCCTACAGATGACTACGGCAAATTGGTGTACCCCATAGTCCACCCCAACGGCCATGCTCTGCCCCAAGATCAGTCAGGCAGGTATGTAGACCCGCAGAGTGGAGAGCCCATTCCAATCGATGACTTTGGCAAGCCACTAGATCCAGAAGGCAAGCCATTGCCCACAAATCGCAAAGGAGAATACATCTACCGCTCTCCCAAGCCTGCAGTGATCGGCATGATCGGTCCAGATGGTCTTCCACTGCCCACAGACACATCCGGCAGAATGGTGGACAAACAAGGCAGTCCTTACCCAACCAATCCACAAGGTCTTTTAGTTGGACCAGATGGATCTCCACTGCCCACAGACTCTGATGGTCAGGTGATTGTGCCTTCAGCAACCACTAGCGCGCCTTACCAAGAGGGTCCTGCCAGAACACTTCCCACTGATGACTCCGGAAAATTTATCTACCCATAGTTAGTGCAGATGGCCTGCCTTTGCCTCGCAACAGTGAAGGCAGGTATTTGACTGCTCAGGGCGAACTAATCCCAATTGACGACTATGGCAGACCTTTGGACCAAGAACCAGGAGAAGAGGACCGCCCAATTGGCAATGTATTGCCCACAAATGAGCTGGGTCAATATGTCTATAAACCTAAAGCACAAGAAGTGATGGTCGCAGGCAGTGAAGAGGAATTAGATCAGAAAGAGCCAACCCAGGCGGGTGTGCTGCCTACAGATGGAGGCCATGAACCAGTGGAAGTTTTGGGACCTGATGGCCAATTATTGGACCGTGGTTTGTCTACTACAGGCAATCCATTGAGCAGGATAAGAAATCAGTCTGACCACTGCTTTATTACTGGATTCATAGAAGTGATGTTGGTATTCGACACCTCCAATAATGTCAAGATTCTGGACTATAGATTGATGAAAGAGGCAGTCAAGCTATTTTTGTCTGACCACTTTGACCTCCGGCCAAACAGGGTCAGGGTGGGCCTCTTGAAATATGGGGAGGATGTGGATGTGCCTGTGGCTTTAGGCGACTATGACGCTGAGTCAGAGCTAATGGCTAGAATAGGGGAGACTAGACGCATGAAAGGAGATGTGGTCAACTTAGACAAGGCTTTGAGAGAAACTACTGCTGAATTCTTGCTGTCAGGAGCGGAGAGAGCTCCTAAAGTGGTCATTATTTGGAAGAATGGAAATGCCACGTAAGTTTACTTGATTAAAAAAGCTGTGAATACCGTATTTTCTCTATCAATTACCCCCTCTCTATTAATTACCCCCATAGGCACCCTGTATCTCAGCTCAAAAAAAATATTTTGCAAATCTGTTTTTTGCGTTGTCTTAATCACCACGAACTTAGTTGATTCCACTTTTTAAAATTCGTTTGAGCACCCAAAAATCTCAAAATCAAAATAATTTTTTTTCGATTTTTCAAGGGTTGAAAAATAATTACCCGGGTAATTAATAGAGAAAATACGGTATGATATTTATGACATTTTGTCCGAAAAAATTTCCGGGCACCCTCGGTCCACTTACCGCACCACTATGGTCGATTATTTTTGAAACCTCGAATTTAGGAATAATTTAAAGACGATTTCGTCTTTATTTTGGGTATACGAAAATACCGAAAATCTTAATTTCAACACAAATGATGGTAAAATTAAAATCCGCGCGTTTTTTGAGTCCAAGCAAGCTAATAAAATTTATGAAAATTTAAAAAAATTGGGCTCGGGTTAGAACTTGAGGAGGTGATTAAAAATTCAGATCAGACCAGAGCATGCGCGGGCCGGCCCAACAGCGGGCTGGTTTGGGCCGAACCCTTTCTTTACTTCAAATTATAAATTTTTCTATTAATTTTTTATATTTTAGAGGAGACGTTAGGAATGCCGCAGAGATTCTTAGAAATGAGCTTGAGGCCAAAGTATTTGTGATCACAGTGGGAGGCAAACATCCAGAAGATTTGTTGCTGGTTGGCGAGGAGAATAGCGATCGAATCATCCAGCTAAAGCAATGGCGAGGAGCTGAAGGTGCTCAGCTCGGTGGAATAGCAGATAAAATTTGCGAGGTTGGTAAATTACATAAGACAATAACTTGAGCCACAAAGCACTCCTATTTCAGAGTATTCCTCAAGCCAAAACCGAGGACACCACAGTAGCTTGGCCTATTCGGAAGACCACCCCAACCACCAAAATGACTACAACAGGAACACGGAGTTGCTCAGTCATAGACTATGAAGTGGATATGGTGAAGATGAAAATTTGTCTAATTAATTTAAATTATTTACTTCCAGGTCATCACGCTAGACTCGTCCAATTTCGATGCTGAGCAGTTCAGTAAGATCATTGAAGGTGTGGGTACACTGGTGGATGAATCCTTTGATTTGGCTCCGGATGTTGTTCGGATCGGATTTGTAGTCTACAGGTAAATGACTGAAGGATACCCTATAGGGTTTAGACCGAAAGAGAATAAACTTTGAAATATTTTTATAAGTGTGACTCACTGTGCGAAATTTTCTCATGAAATTTTTTCAAAAACATTTTGTACTTATATGTAAAAGAGAGAAAGCACAAAAATGTCGATGGGAGCTGTCAATTGTCTTCAATTGTATACATCGAAAAAGCTGAAACGATTAAATAGTCAATTGGCCCATTCGTGGATGGATAAAACGGAAATACGCCACGTTCTGGAGAAAAAGTGCCACGTTTTAGTGAAAAAGTGCCACGTTTTTTCGATTCTAGTCAAGAAGGCGAAAAGTGCCACGTTTTGGTGAAAAAATGCCACGTTTTTTCAAATTTGCCTAGTTTTGCACAGATATGTCTGGTTTTTATGTGTCGCTTTGTTTCCAAAGACATATCAATAGCAAGCTAATGTTAATCTTCAAAATTTCAGGTGTAAATCATTGATTTATCTAAGAGACCTTATTGTCAGAAAACGTGGCAGATTTTCACAAAAACGTGGCACTTTTTCTCCAAAACGTGGCACATTTTCACAAAAACGTGGCACTTTTTCATAAAGCGTGGCAGTTTTTCACTAAAACGTGGCACTTTTTCACAAAAACGTGGCACTTTTTCTCCAGAACGTGGCATTTTTACGTATCGTCCTTCGTGGATCAGTAAAAATCGAATAATTGCAAATCTTGACAACTTGGAAATTTTAATAATTTTGACCTAAATTTCGCCTTTTCTAATTTGGGGCTCGGCATGTCATCTTAGCACCCAGTTTACAACACAAATTTTTTGAAAAGGAACATCCTCAAATCAAAAGCTTTATTGTTCCCACTAAAATCTGAAAATCAAAACAGATTCGCACCAAATGATATCAACTCTAACAAGTAAAATTTTCGTGGATAAGAAGCTGGTTTTTCATGGTGAGACGAGAATACTGGCTGGTTAAACGGAACTTCTTCACATCGTCCACAGTTTTGAACGCTTTGACGCACTGATCCTACGATAAAAATTTCTTGAACACTCAAACGAACAATACAACGCAGCTAGACTAACCAGAAGTTCGGGTAGTCTGTAGTCTTGAGCGTAGAGAATTTTGTCTTCCAAAGCGATTTTACTGACTGGACACTTCTTGAGGTACACCTCACACCGCTTCGTCACAATATCAACTTGGTAGCGATCGGCTAGACGCAGCAAGCAGTCCATATTGTTGCCTGAAAAATGAAGATGGATAAATGAATGTTAAAACGAAGGTCAATCTACAGGGTGACATAAGATTTTCCCCGATTTTTTAATTGTCATAACTTTTCTGCACATGGTGATTCAAGGATTTCGGCCATTATCGAAAAGTCATAACTTTTTTTAAAAGCCGTTTTTCAAAATTCTGTTAATGCCAATCAACTCAGTTTTCTACGGCAATTTATCAGTATATAATGTGAAAAACACGATTTTTGCTTGCTCCCACTGTGGTTTTGGGTGTTGGTTGCTGGACGGCTCCTAGATAGGCGAGGCCCAAACCAGAGGGTACAAGCCGTTTGATCGCCACAAATTTGATCGCCGGCTTTTTTTGATCACCGGCGATATTGTTTACTTTTTAGGTCTATAACGTTTCTCCATCTTTTAATTACTTTGTTCGTAGCATCGTATTGCCTTTCTTTGCAATTTATCACCTTCCTGTTTACAAGAGGAACAACGACTTTGACAGCTACGATGAAGCAGGAGATGTTTCCGAATCTAAGCACGGTAGAATCAATGAGTGGGAAGACGAAGCGATTTAATTTTGTGGCGATCAAAATGAGCCGGCAATCAAATTCGCGGCGATCAAATGACTTGTACCCAACCACAGGGGGGGGGACCAAGCGAAAATCGTGTTTTTTTCACATTATGTACCAACAAAATTGCCATCAAAAACTGAGTTGATCGGCGCTCACAGAATTTGAAAAAACGGCTTTAAAAAATTTATGGATTCTCAAAAGTTGCCGAAATTCTTAAATCACCCCATAAAATAAATTCGCAGAGATTTTCTTATTCACTCGAGATTTTTTCCCGGAGATCCAGATGGTTTTAGATTCAAACCACAGGGCAACGAAGGAAAAATCGTGTTTTTGACATTACACACCGATCGCGGACGGCTGATTTCACAAGATGTGCAAAACCAGAATTTCAAAACGCGTTCTACAAGATGTCAGGACAATTTCAAAACCAGGAAATTTCCTGCAGCATCTTGTGATTTATCAAAAAATGGAGCTTACACATCAAGTTCTGATTGCCAGCTACTACGTCCGCAGATTGGTAGATGGCTTCTCACAGGTGAAGAAATTCTGCAGCACACACATCTTTCAACTCGATTTCATCCTGAGTCTTTTCACAGAAACCACCGAAAAACAATGTCTTGAAATAGCTTGAGAACAACGACAGAAACTGTAGTAAAGATTTTAGCAAAGTTAAGTCACAAAAAGTAGGACCAGTGTTTGTGAAACATACTGCTTTGTTGACTGGAAATTGACGATTTTCAACCAAAAGAATGCAATCGGACTTTACAAAACCAGAAGTGAGGAATTCGGTGTCCAGAAAAACATTGCTGCAAATTTCTCAGTGTATTGTCTCGCTTAATATTTTCGGTTATTGCAAAATGACACTCACGTATTTATCCTGCCTTTGACGGAAAATATAGCGTGAACCTCGAAATTGCCCTTCTCATCCACAAAACCACAGGTGTAATTAGTTAGCTTTGTCCAATCAACAATGCAGGGAAAGCCATAATACTTGCCCTCGTAATCAATACACTTATCAGTCTAAAAATGTACTCTTTAAAAGCCTCCCAAAGCCAGACCTGAAGCACCTTATTCTCGATGTTTTTTTCTGATCCTACTAGCCGAATAGTCAAATCTACATCGTAAGACAAGCTGCTGGATCCAGGCATTTTACAGAGACAGGCACTCAACACTTTCTCCTTTTCAACCATAAGCTTGCAAATTATCAAATACATAAAAAAACTAAATAATGAAACATCATCGCGTCTGAAAAAAGCTTACCAGGTCGCTCCAACAAATTCAATGCTTTTCGAATTCAGAGTACAGTCACCTTCATTCTTTGAAAAATCGTTGATGTTGAAAGTGTGCCGCAAAAAGCCTAGCTTCGGATCTAAAATCAGTTAATAAACAAATTTGGCTGAAGAGCAGGATTCTCATCTCAAAATTTCGAAATAAAGTGCATTTTGCCAAACAAAGTACAATTTGGTCCTTTTTTTTGTCAAAAAGCACCATTTTATCCAGTGCTTGTTGAGATTTGATCACGAAAAAAAAAAGATTTCGACGTAAACCTCAAAATTTTTAAAGATTTAGGTGCAAATAAAGTGCAAATCCCTAAATGAAGAAAAGATGAGAAACCTGCTGAAGAGTCATTTTTAGTCTATTTCTCACCTATCCTGCCCACTGCGGATTCTTTGATCTCGGCTACCCACGCTCGGATTTCCTGTATTGAACCGGCCGTATTCTTCAAGATTGTTTTCATTAGATTGAGTTGACTTTTAGTTTTCATCGCCTTCTTTTGCACCATTTTGCTTAAAGGAACTTTAAATTACTACAAGTTGCAAAAATTTATAAATTTTGAAATGTATAGAATAGGTAGCGATTTATACGAAATTTCCAAATTTGCGGTCACAGACACAACTACAAGAGCGCTTGGATTTAAAAAAATTCGTGTGAACAAAAAGCAAAAATTAGAAAATTTTCGAATTTATCGAAAAACAGCTATTTTTCTGGCCAGCCTTCTATACTTAATTGTAGGGCCATCGATAGATTGCCGAATTTAAAATTGTGACAAAAATAATTAATTACGAGTGTTAGTTGTACAGGGTGTCCGAGAATTCCGCAGATTTCGAAAAGGCTGTAAGTTTTTTATTTTCCAACATTTCGACGATTTTTTTTATCCGATAGAGGAAGGTGGAAATTTTGTTAGATACCTTGAACGCCACATTATCAAAACAAAATTTGGCTCTCTCCTGTTTCGTCCCAAATTGTTTCCACCAAAAATTGTTATAGCCAAAAACGTTACATTTTCACTTACCGTATTTTCTCTAATAATGACCCCCTCTCTAATAACGACCCCCCCTTATTTTCGACTAGGATTTTAGAGTTAAGGCCATTTTTAATTGACAATTTCGGGATTTTTGAGGGGTTGAAAAATAATGACCCCGGGTCATTATTAAAGAAAATACGGTAATTAGTTTGCTACATATGGTTTTCTAACTAATTTTGTAGATATTCTCGTTTACAAGTTTATACTCAAATTGATGCTAGAGAGCAGGGCTACATTTTGCGTATAAGGTTGTGAATGACCATGTCTGCAATATTTGCTGAAAACCTAAAATATCCGTAATCTTGGACTTTTTTGAGAACTTTTGGGGTTTTTCAGCAAATATTACAGACATGGTCATTTACGACCTCATGCTCAAAATCAATTTCAATTCAAACTTGTAAATGAGAATATCTACAAAATTAGTTAGAAAACCATATGTAGCAAACTAATTAATTGAAAATGTAACGTTTTTGGCTATAACGATTTTGGTGGAAACAATTTGGGACGAAATAAGAGAGAGCCCAAAATTTTATTCATCAACTGCCTAAACAAATGCCTTCGAAACAGCTAGGATACATTTGGCAAAAAAACAAGCGAAAGTCGGCGAAACAAAAGTTAGTGAAACGAAACTTGGAAAAACAAAACTTGGCAAAACGAATTTTATTTTTGTAAATTTAGGTCAGCTAAGGCGCGGCCCCAATGAGCAGGGCTTTAAAAATTTTTTTTTTGACATCCTACATCCACATCCGGCCAAAAAAAATTTTGACATCCACATCCGACATCCGGATGTGAAATTTTTGACATCCGAAACATCCGAAAACATCCGAAAAATCCATGAAAAATCAATAAAAACATCCGCTGACATCCGATTCAAATTTTTTTGACATCCAACGTCCACATCCACATCCGCCGGATGTGGATGTTTCGGATGTAAACATCCACATCCGGATGTATCTTCCGGATGTTTTTAAAGCCCTGCCAATGAGCGCAATGTAGAGTGCAATGAAAATTGCGTGTTTGCCGAATGCTAGCAATTATTCTGGTGATAAAAACTTTATAAGTTCATATAATAAAATTTCAAGACCAGCAAGATTAAGTCACATAATCGTTTTACACGACCTGATTTCTGAAAAAACACTCTTACTTACTTGTTTTGCTTATTTATGAAGTTTTTTCATATCAACTTAAAAATTTTTTACTACCGAAATGTAAGCTAGATTCTAGCGGTTATTTTATGTACAAATGCACACAACTTGGTCCTAGAACTTGGTCCTACAACTTGGTCCTTTGATCTAGAGGTTGGACCACTTTTTGTGGTAATATCAACTCCAGGGCACCTGTGCACTTCGGGGGGGGGGGGGGTGGTCTGATTTTAGGCGTAGAGGCGTTAGGGCCTTTTTTTCCACTTTTTGGCGTTCTGCCCTATGTTATATTTTAGCCACTTAGGCCTTATTTTTTTAACTTAGGCTTAGGCTTAGGCTCAGGGTAGGCCAGCGCACGTTAGCCGGGACTAAAAAATGTCTTAAGAACCACAAAATGGCTTTAAAATAAAGCCTATGTGGCTAAAGTATAACATAGGCAGAACGCCAAAAAGTGGAAAAAAAGGGCCTAAAGGCTACGACCCTGATTTTATTAACACGTAAAAGGCTGGCTGTAAATGCGGTTTATTTAGATGCAGAATTTCACGTAGATCATTTTTTAAAAATATTTGTACGGGTGTTGGGACGGGTCAAGTGACCTAAAACCGGTTTAAAATCTACGACCATTTCAAGGAAAATGGGAAAATTTCCGAGAGGTAGAAATAATTTATCACTAGACTACAGCTATGACTGTTATATGTCAAAATGATCGCTAGGATCTGCCTTTTCGAATGAGTATATGTGAGCTTTAATCTGTTTGCAAAAGTTGGACAACCAGCGTCCAACGCCCAAAACCACCGTTTCTCACTAGTCAAATTTCCGCTTAAGGCCGCTCAGGAGCACGTTATAGCTGTGTATAACTGCTAAATGTTTGGTCAATACTTGTAGCGAAATTCAAAAGCTACAAGATAGGCGAAAAGTCTGCACAGAAATCAAAGAAAAGTCCCTCAGAAATTTTAGAAAAAGAGTTAAAACCTGCTGTTTTCTGGCACTGGGACTTGAAGGATACCTGGCTTGGCATATTCCTGGGCGAATTTCTATAAAAAATTTAGAGTGCAATATAGCAAAATGATCAGCACGAAAAATGCAACAGAACTAGTGCAAAGACTCACAGGACAACAAGCAAAATGTAACAAAATTCAAGCCAAAACAATTTGACTCCAAAACCCTACAAAAAACCAGGGTCTTTTCGACGAAAATTCAGGTGGCTGTCACTTGATTTCGTAATTTTCTCAAAATTTTATAGGCAATTTTTAAAAAATAAAAATAGCACGTGATAGAGCGAAAAAAACTGCGTAAGATACGATGTTTAGATCCCAGGGAAGACAGCGTTTTCTCTTTTTTGAAAGGATTGAAGAACCATGCTGGCAACCTTTTTAGGAATAGACGATTCTGGTTTAATTTTGCTTGTGTTCAAATCGACACAATTATTTCTCAAAAGAAAAACTCATGTGAAACTGGGTAGGATAGTGCATTTTCGAAAAAAATATTAAATTTGCCACGTCTTGGTAATATAAAATTGGTAATATAACAATATAACCAGAATCGTCTACAGTCGAGTCTCTATATAGCATCCAGCCCAAAAGTTCGTTCCCACCTCGGGTCCGACACTTTTTTTAGCTTAATTTCTAAATTATTTTGCCAAAACTGATTCGTCAGTCTGGTCGGAAATATCGCAGGGATTCCGATTTTGCCGATCGTTTCTCAGAAACATGGTAATTTTGCCATTTAGACCCGCAAACCTCTATATAGCATCGCCTTAAATCTCAAAAAACGATGCTATATAGAGGTTTGCGGGTCTAAATGGCAAAATTACCATGTTTCTGAGAAACGATCGGCAAAATCGGAATCCCTGCGATATTTCCGACTAGACTGACGAATCAGTTTTGGAAAAATACTTTAGAAATTGAGCTAAAAAAAGTGTCGGACCCGGGTGGGAACGAACTTTTGGGGTGGATGCTATATAGAGACTCGACTGTATTCCTAAAAAGGTTGCCAGCATGGTTCTTCAATCCTTTCAAAAAAGAGAAAACGCTGTCTTCCCTGTGATCTAAACATCGTATCTTATGCAGTTTTTTTCGCTCTATCACGTGCTATTTTTATTTTTTTAAAATTGCCTATAAAATTTTGAGAAAATTACGAAATCAAGTGACAGCCACCTGAATTTTCGTCAAAAAGACCCTGATTTTTGTAGGGTTTTGGATAGAGTAGTTCACGGTCGGTTAATTGGGCCTTACCCGATTTTCGGTTAACCGGGATTTTGGCTACCCGGTTTTCGGTTACGGTTTTTCAGTTTTTTTTCGGTCGGTTAACCGGCTTGTACCCGGTTTTCGGTTTTTTTTGTCGCAAATTAACCGAAATTTTGCTGTACCCGGTTTTCGGTTTTCCCGGTTTTTTTGTACCCGGTTTTTCGGTCGGTTTTTTTGGCCAAATACCCGGTCGGTTAACCGACCGGGTCGGTTAACCGACCGTGAACTACTCTAGTTTTGGAGTCAAATTGTTTTGGCTTGAATTTTGTTACATTTTGCTTGTTGTCCTGTGAGTCTTTGCACTAGTTCTGTTGCATTTTTCGTGCTGATCATTTTGCTATATTGCACTCTAAATTTTTTATAGAAATTCGCCCAGGAATATGCCAAGCCAGGTATCCTTCAAGTCCCAGTGCCAGAAAACAGCAGGTTTTAACTCTTTTTCTAAAATTTCTGAGTGACTTTTCTTTAATTTCTGTGCAGATTTTTCGCCTATCTTGTAGCTTTTGAATTTCGCTACAAGTATTGACCAAACATTTAGCAGTTATACACAGCTATAACGTGTACGTTTTTACGTGTTAACTGTGAAAAATTATAAAAAGTTAAATTTCGGTAAGAATTTTTTTTCGAAAACTTAAATTTTTAGTAAGATAAACGTTAGAAAACGACTTTTTTCTCGTTTCAGCGCATAAAAATTACTTAGGAGACTCAAAGACACTATTTACAGTTAAAAATAACAAGGGCCCCCGAAGTGCACAAGTGCCGACTCCAGGGCCCAGTTCCACCTAGAAGTCATACATGTTCTGCAAGAATATACAATAAAAAAATTCCCAAAATAGGGTCCTCAAAATCACACCCCGGGAGGGTCCCTTGTAAATGTTAAACACGATTTTTACGAGTCTCAAAATCAGACGTCGTTGGAGTGATAAGCAATTTTTACATTACGAGATTTAAAAAAATTGTTTTCGCGGTTTTTACAGCTTGGAGCACACATTTGATCTTGTTCTAAATTTGCTAGTCTACCCTGAGTCTAGTTTCGCCTAACTTAGAACAAATGAAAAAAATCTGTCATAAACAGCGAAAATGAAAAAAACTTTGAATTCTCGCAATGGGACAAAATTGAGTAAGCGCTCATCACGGCTTTTCAAATGATGCAAAAATATGGCCATATGCTGATTTATCTCAATTTTAATTGTTTCAATTTTAATTTTCGCAATCTATAGCCAGCCAAATGTAGAAGTTGACTTATCAAATTATTTTCAGTGACAAGGTTAGTGTTCCGTAGCTCTCGGCCACTACGAAGACAAAATAGAGCTGCTCTCAAAGATTACTGACAGTGAGAAGCTGAGTGGCACAGCCATTGCTTTACGAGGGTTGGAAGCAGCCAAACAGCAATTTCAGCTGCATGGAAGAGGCGACGATGTGTCCAAAGTTATTTTGCTGATCACAAATGGAAAACATCGGTTTGCCCTCCAGTCCTAACACAAAATTGAAAATCCATGTGTATAACATATTTAGAGGAAATGCTGCCACAGTTGCACAAGACCTTAGGGAAAAGCATGGAATTCAGATATTTGCTGTAGCAGTAAATCCTTCTGCTGAGCAGTATTCCTCGTTGTCCCGAATTGTGGGTGCAGAAAATGTAGACCAAAGACTGCTGAAAGTATCTTCGGTGGAAGATTTCACAATACATGCAGGTTTGTAATTTGAGTGATTAAATGTCATAGCAGATATGGTATTCCCTCGAATAATATCCCTCCTCAAAAATGACAAAATTCACCTAGTAAGCATTTTTTTAATTTTATTTTGCATCATATTTGTGTTCAACAAATTTGGTGTTGCGATGTCGAATAAACTTACGCAGAATCAAAATTTGGATTAGGATTAGCTTTTTCCAAAGAATTTTATCCATGATTGTCAAAACCGTTTTAGCAAACATTTTATCGAATTTCAAAGAACCGCTCATTTGATAGATTTCGAACAAATTCAGCGAATTTTATTTGTTTTAGCGGTTTTTACAACCATGCTTAGGCGAAGTTTTAGGCGCAGGCATAGTTGCATGGGCGTCGGCGCCGGGCGCCGACCTGGCAAACTTTGAGTCGATCTGACAATTTTTGGGTGCCATCATTGCTGATAACATTTTTTCCGAGACTGCCAATGACTTACTTTTAGATTGAAAAAAAAACTTATTGGTCATACTCGCTATTACCGCAGAGGCTGAGAGTATTTTTACAAACAAACAAAAAGTCAGCGGCGGCGCCCGTGCAACTATGAGCGCAGGGTAGCTAGCACACGTTAGGACGGAAAAGGGATGTTGAATGCACATATGTCCGGTAGATGTCCGGACATTTCAGCAAGTCTAGGACGGGCTCAACGTATAAATGCAATTGCTGAAAAATACAAATAGAAAGCTAAAGTGAAGCGCGAATTAAAAAATGAGACTTTTTGTTGAAACGACTACGCACCCTTTTTTGTCGCCATCTTTTGGCAATAAATAACTTTTACATATTAGATCGATTTAATCTGTGTATGGGATGACGTTTATTAGACGATATACGCCGATAAACTTTTTATAACATTTAAATATCTAGATGACAAACTGTCATTTATTCGAAGATCTTTGTGTGGACGTATCACTCCAGCTGCTAGTGCACAGTCTCAGACAACTAATGAAATCGGATCAGGCAGGACAATGAAGAGAGACGTTTCTAAAATTTACATTAGGTTGGCTGGTCCCCTCAATTTCAAAAGATCACTTCCAATTTTAGCGAATTAATCCAAACAACACCTAATAATGTCACTCAGTCCCATTCTGCTTCCAAAATGACGCAGCCAGTTCCATTGTGCAGAGATGGTTTTCTACGCCCATACCTAATGACTGTAATAGTGGATGTAACAGCAAGAAGTGAACTCAAGGTGGGATACCTTTTTACAGAATGTTTTGAAACTTTAATCTCGGGATTGCATGCCCCACAGATATAGTCCTCACCCAATTATCCGACACCATGGGTGAAGGCTCAAAAAGGGAGTCTTAGCTTGGAATAAAAGTTTTGACAACCTGGAACCAGGTATCCTCAGCCGGCTGAGTTCAAACTCAGCCATCAGCCGGCTGAGGCTGATGGCCGAGTTTGCTAGTTGCTGACAAGTTGGGAGCCGGAGCAAAGGGCTGCAACCATGAGCCCGGGCGGATTTTCGGGCGTATGGCCAGTTCGGCCCTAAGCCAGTTTGCCCGTTTTTTGTTTTTCCTTGTGCTAAGGCAAAGGTAGGCCAGCGTATGTTAGGAAGGATTTAAACGTGTTTACTGAACTACAAAAAAGTTGGAAAAACATGTTTGAAGTAGTGATGGAAATATTCAAATTTCGGACTACCGGGACGGGACTTTTAGAAAAAAAATTTCGGGACCGGGACTTTTCAAAAATTTCACCGGGACCAGAAAAAAGTCCGTTCGGGACTGTAAAAAGATAACCTTTAAAAATTTGTAAATACTCTATTTTCTCAAATTTTGCGGCTTCTCGATTTCGAGGACAGGAAAAATAGAAGATATGCATGGAAACAATGGGAAAAAGTTTCTGATCAAAAAATTTCAAAAATTGAATTTTTAATTTTCCGAATTTTTTCGGGCCATCCTGTATATTAAAGGTATGCACGGGATTGGGATCGCTCTCGAATCGGGAACCGCATTCCGAGGATTTTGATGTTGAATCCCGATCTCGAATCCCCCCCCCCCATCGATTTTGAAAATCTCGATCCCGAAAATTGCCAACCCCAATGAGCATTTTAAAAATAATTTTTGGCCAGATAATTTTTGTTTTTACATAATTTTGTGGTTTTCGTGGTAATCCCGATCCTGAATTCTTTTAAGGCCTCAATCCTGGTCCCGAAATCCCTCTCGGGGCGAAATACACACCTCTACTATATATGTTAGCATAGAGCGAATACTTTACATCGCTGTTTTTGTATTTTCTTAGTCCAACGAGCTCTACTGATCTCGTTTTATGTTTATAGTTAAGCGCTCAAAAATTTTAAAATTGATTTCCAGTTTTTCGGATTTTGGGTGTCTGAAAATTGTACGGCCGGCTGCATAATTAAATCAATAATTAATATAAATTGATTAAAATCGAAAGTTTACTTAGAACTAAGTGTAAACAGTTCACTCTTGAACCATTTGTAAAGAGTTTACTTTAAACCCTTTTTTTAGTTCGATAAGAAACAAACTCAGGCACAAACAAGAGTGTAATAATCATATGAGATCTAAAAACGACAAAAATATACAGGAAAAAAACAAAAACCGCAAAAATTCTGTTGTAGGAAAATTAAATAAAAGTCCCGAATTTTTTCAAATTTTCGGGACCGGGACCGGGAGTCCCGGTCCGGGACTTTTGTTTCAAAATTTCGGGACCACCGGGACGGGACTTTTGCCTGAATTTTCTTCGGCGGGACGGGACTTTCGGGACCGTCCCGTCCCGCTTCCATCACTAGTTTGAAGGCATGTTCTAAAACTGGCTGCGGGCTAACTGGTCTAGCCTCAGATTTTCTGAGCTTGATAAGCATTCTTCGCAGCATGTGATTTCTGAGTAATAACCGGATTATCTGATGTTTTTCTGCAAAAATACCACTTTTTGCAGTTAAAAAAGCTCATTTTATAGGACTTTTTGGCGGTTCTCTCACACCTTTCTGCCTTTTTGGACCAGAAATTTGGAAGTGAATCTCAAAGAATGCGTCTGAACCTGATCACTGTAAATAGTGATCAGATTGTTAGCAAACATCCTGACCTTCCTATGGAGGAGCTCTTGTCAACTTTGAAAGAAATTAAACAAGAAAGGTCAGTTTGAACCAGCCCATTTGATTACTGAAAACTGAAGTGTTTTTTTAGAAACGCTAGCAAACCTGCAAAATTAGGACTGGCTATTCGACAAGCAGTCTTTCTAATGGATGAGCAAATCATCAGGGGTGTCAACCAATTTATAATCATTATCAGTGCCGATGGCTTGAGCAGGTAAATTGATTTACTTTACAGGTTTTTTATTTTGAAAAATATTTATTGAGTAGTGCGGAAAGTTACCGAGGTATCTAATAATTTGAAAATTATCTTGAATTTTTTCGGAGTAAAAAATGGCTCGCGCGCATTCAAACGTGGGAAACTTTAAGTTCTGATGGTCCTTATTCACCGAGCTGGTTTTGGCTTTTTTGCATGAAAACAGCAGTAGCAACAGCAAATAATTATATATTTTTTCGTATGTTTTAGAAAATTATTGAGATTGAGCTGTTCTCGCCAAAAGTATTAGGTCTTCCGGATAGTTCGCGCGTTTTCTTCAAAGAAAGAGTTTTTCTAACATCGTGTTTTATGGATTTTAGGGATTCAGATACAAAATGATAGGTGAGCTTTCTGTAAATGCCCATAACCCCACTAGAAAAAACACAAGGCCACAAAAGTAAAAAAAATGCACGAAATTTTCAGAAGAACTAATAGAAGTTAGCTTGGGACTCCCACAGTGTTTTCAAAAGTCATAGGCATAGTTTCAAAGTCATAGTCATAATTTCAAAGTCATAGGCATAGTTTGACTAGAATTTTGACTGTAACTATGCCTATGACTTTGAAATTATGCCTATGACTATGACTTTGAAACTATGCCTATGAGGTTATGCGTAATCTGTGCGCCGTAATCTGTGCGCCGGTAATGTGTGCGCCAGTAAAGTGTGCGCCAGTAATATGTGCGCCAGTAATCTGTGCGCCGTAATCTGTGCGCCGGTAATGTGTGCGCCAGTAAAGTGTGCGCCAGTAAAGTGTGCGCCAGTAATATGTGCGCCAGTAATATGTGCGCCAGTAATCTGTGCGCCGTAATCTGTGCGCCGGTAATGTGTGCGCCAGTAAAGTGTGCGCCAGTAAAGTGTGCGCCAGTAATATGTGCGCCAGTAAAGTGTGCGCCAGTAATCTGTGCGCCGTAATCTGTGCGCCGGTAATGTGTGCGCCAGAATAGGTATGATAATGATGCCTACCCAGAATGGTATCCTGAATACGATTCGATCATTCGAATAACTGGTTTCTGTTTCACCCTTAAATTGATCCTCTGATAAAGTGATTCTCCATTTTTTTAATGTTACAGTTTCGAATCCCGGTGGTGGCAAACCTTTTTTTCTTGGCTCAAATAGTTTTTAGAGAACTAAGAAGTCTCAGGGTAGGTAGGAAACCAGCTGGGCACCTTCCCTTAACAGCTATCCACATTCAAAATCCAACATAACCACACATGTTCGCTTATCCCTTGCAACGGGGAGTGTGCTGATCTTGCGCACAAAGTGATCAACCCCTTGCCCAACACAATAACATGAAGACCACTGAAAGTTGATTAAAAGCATTTAGGGTGGATCTGGACCAAGCCTTTAGATCGGGCCATTAAAAAGGGTTTTGGGTCATTCAAAGTCGATCTTAGCTATTGAATATAGATTAACACTATTGGACATAGACCACCTAGGTTGTGCTTATATGTGTTGAGAAGATATATACATAACGCCAAGGTATTTTCCCCAGGGTATTATCGATAATCATCTATCTGGATGTGCATACCTGTTAGGAACGTATTTACACGTATTCAGGATACCATCTTAGGTAGCTATCGTTATCATACATATTCTGGCGCACACATTACCGGCGCACAGATTACTGGCGCACACATTACTGGCGCACACTTTACTGGCGCACACATTACTGGCGCACACTTTACTGGCGCACACATTACCGGCGCACAGATTACGGCGCACAGATTACGCATAACCCTTTGAAACTATGCCTATGACTTTTGAAAACACTGGACTCCCAAGCTAAGTTGTGAGACCAAGATAACTACCCTAATTTCCCGCGTATAACCCGCGGGTTATCCGCGGGTGCGGGTTATCTATGGGTGCGGGCTATCTGAGAAGTGCGGGTTACCGTATTTTCTCTATTAATTACCCCGGGGTAATTATTTTTCAACCCCTGAAAAATCGAAAAAAAAAATATTTTGATTTGAAATTTTTAGGTGCTTAACCGAAATCTAAAAAGTGGAATCAACTAAGTTCGTGGTGATTAAGAAAACGCAAAAAACAGATTTGCGCGGAAAATTAGGGCAAAATGAGCTATCAGGAAAAAACAAAAAACCACCACATTTTTTGGTGCGTTGACATTATGCATCTGTTTTTTCTATTTGGGACAAAAGGTACATACCGTATTTTCTCTATTAAACGAGCCGGCCTGTTTATTTTTCAACTCCTCGGAAATCGGAAACTTTTGAGGTTGATCTCGAAATTTTGGGCGCTGAACAAAAATGTAAAAAGTGTAATCTGTAGTTCTCGTGGAAAACGCAATAAATAGATTTTGAAGGTATTTACTCTGGGGTGGGATATAAATCCTCAAATTCGAGGCGGTCCGTTTATTAGAGAGGGCCCGTTTAAGGGGGGAGAAGCTACTAAGGTTTGAAAAAGTGGCTTCCATAGCGCAGTGCGTAAGTGCTCGAGTTTCTTGGTTCAAAATGATGTTTTTCTGGTGTTGCAGGTTCAATTCCACGTAGTTGACATTTTTTTTGGCTTGTTTTGACAGTTTAGAGGTAATTAGACTTTTTTGACGCCAGATTCGGAATCACCGACCCAAATTACCCCTAGAAATGATCAAACAAGCCAAAAAAAATAGTGTGACACTACGTGGGATTGAACCTGCAACACCAAAACAACACCATTTTTGGCCAAAAACGTTGAAGTTGAAAAAAACTTTTTTTGAAGTTTTTTCAAGTTGAAAAAACATTCTGAGATCATCAATATCAGACTTGATGCAAAAGTAGACGTTCAAGACTTACTCTGACGGAAATCTAATATTTTATTCTTAGCGATGAAACCATTGAGCCAGGCCAGTTGAGTGTTAACATCTACCCACAACATGTAATAGCCATTTCTGTCAAAAACCCATCTTCCGACTTATTGAAATCACTCACAAAAGGAAGCTCTACTAGGTTCGAGTACTTCATTATTAAATAAATTTAATAATTAATTTTTGATTTGCAGGGTTATTCATTTCTCGGACTGGAAGGGCAACAACACTCCCCAACAATTCATCAACTGGATTTCCTTTTCCATGTGCGAGCTTATGAAAAGCGACAGTGGTCCGGGGTTGACAAAAACTACTAAAGCGGATTCAACAAAACTACCAAAGTGGAGAAAGGCTTCTGGTGAGTAATTAACAGGGCTGTATACCCGTCTATCAACTCATACAGCGATTCAGTCAGTCCCTCAGCCGACCATATTTTAAAATTAAAGAGTAGTTTTCGAGTACTTTCTGTAAGAAAAAGTTCCAAAAAAACTTTTAAATCTTATGGCTAAAAATGGTAGTGGTTTTTTAAAAGGATATTCAGAATTGCTCAGAAACCACTCCAGAGTGGACAAAAGTCAGAAATAACTGGTTTTTGGGGGTTTACTAAACTTTCTGCAAAAAATCGATTAAGCGGATCAGAATTCCAGTCCGATGGGCTTAATCGCCCAGATTGCCAAATTTGGGGTGCTTTAGAGTGGTTCAGGGTGGATAAGTGTGCAATTCCGGGCGATTAAGCCCATAGGACTGGAATTCTGATCCGCTAAATTTATTTTTAGCAGAAAGTTTATCCTCTGGGGTGGTTTCTGAGCAATTCTGAAAAAGAGAGGCGTCTGTACGTCATATACTCATAGCCGAGGTTGCTGGTTTGAATTCCCCAGTACCAGGGCACATTTCCACTAAAAGGAGGCACTTTTCACAAAAAGAAGGCACTTTTTCGCCAAAAGGACTCATTTTTCGGTTTTGTCCCTTAGTTTGCTGAAAACCTGAAATATGACACGAATAAAAAGTTGGGTACGTTTCAGTTTTTTGTGGCATATTTCAGGTTTTCAGAAAGCAAATCAATTTTACCTTTTTCAAGACCAATTAGCTTTCAAAATTATTTAATATAAATTCTTCATTTTCCAGCCGAGCCAAAAGCTGGCGAGCCCTCCAATGTTGTGTTAACTCCTCTTTCGCCCACATCCATGTCCGTGTCTTGGACTTGCTGCACTAACAACAAAATTGTAAGTACATTGTTTCAATCCGAAATTTCAGCAACGGGAATTAAATATTTAGAACTATGTGATTCTCTACACTCCAGACGAAAAATTATCGAAGGATAAATGGAAGCGTGTGCCAGCCAACTGCCGAGACAGCTTTGGCACAGTGCTCGAGAATCTGCCGACTGGAACTGACTATGCAGCATGTGTTGTGTCAGTAGCTACGGATGCTCACAAGAACGCCACCTATGGAGAGGAAACTGCGACAAGATATATTTGAGTCAAGGTTGGTCAAGTTGTCTTGAAAATTCACTCAAATCAATAGGTTTAGACCTGCCCACAGTTGGTGAAGCTGCTACTCCAAAATGCTCCTCTGGCCACTTGTTCAATCCAGAAACTCATGTTTGTGAAGGTAATTTTTGGTTAAAATGGGACCCATCATGGTATCTGCCATTTTTGGTGATCATTGGTTTTGAGGATAGTCTGGTAAAAAACAAGTGCCAGTCAGTCATTTAATTTGAAAAAAAAACTCCAACACATCAATCAAAATAAGGAAAGAAGAGTTGGATCTGAGTTTCACTGCAAATACAGTCAAGTCTCGATAAGCTGACGTCTCCTAAAATTTGCTATCCTAATGACCAACCTTAGGGTGTGTGACACACCGTGTGTCTAGTTTTTTTTATCAAATCAAACTGGAATAGCAAGAATTCCGATTTTTCAGCCTGTTTTTTAGAAACCCACGACTTTTTTCTCTAAAAAAGCAAAAACTCATTATAGTGACCAGTGTTTGGACCTCGTACTTGGCACGTACTTGCTCGTACTTGATACTTTGTAATTTTGCCCTAGAAATTATTCTTTTTTCTGAAAAGTTTTAAACTAGATGGCTTCAGGACAACCACAGCTACATTTTTACAAAAAAATATACCTGTGTCGAGATTATAAAACGTTATATATTGACATTTTAAGTGCAAGTACGAGCTCAGGTACGAGTGCTCAAGTACGAGCCAAGTACGAGGCCCAAACACTGATAGTGACACCGTTTTCTCTTTTAGGGAAAAAGGGCATGGGTTTCTAACTGGCAAAGTTGGAATAGTTCCGGATTTTTGGACTATATTGTCAAAACAGAACCAATAAATGGCTTCAAAAATTTGGTAAACACATCGTCTGCCCTAGATTGTTATCAAATTGAGGGGTTTTTACTATACGTAGGTTGAACTGTATTAGCCGGCCAAATAAACCTAGTTCGCCATATTCCAACCGTAGCTTTAAAAAATTTCAACTTGATAATTACAGATATAAACGAGTGTGATAATGGCAATGGAGGCTGTTCGCATGGATGTGTGAACACTATTGGTAAGTGACTGCCTTGTATTTTTGCTGTCCATCCAAATCTGTGTTTCAGGTGACTACTATTGTGCATGCCCTCATAAAATGATGCTCGACCCAGCCGATCCTAAACTGTGCATTCCTGTTGCTGGCAGCTTTGATCGGATCACTCAGTTGTTGGCCAGATACCTCTATGCAAATGCGGACCCCAGTCCTTCAACCAATCAAATGGAGTCACTCAAAGCAGTTGTAGACCCGATTGTCCGAAAGTCGAATGACGAGAAATTCAAGGTAGTTGTTTGTCTGAGGTTACATTTAGCCAATATCTGTTTTTAGGCTAGCATAAAGTCGGAGAATGGACAGCAATCGCTGAGTTTTGAATGGCCAGCGGTCATGAAAAAGGCTTTCAATTGGCTTGCTTAGATACTTTTTATCTTCTTGATTGCATTCTTTTTAGACTAATTTTTTTCATCGGTTGAGCGGGTGTAATAATGTCAAATTGACCATTAGGTTTTCAACTATTTGTTAGGGCTATAACTGAAGTGTCTCGACTAAAATCTGAACTATCACGATTTAATTTAGATATTATTTGATTTCGCCGCAATTTGAATTGTCGCAATGTCATTTGCCGCAATGTGATTTGCCGCATCTTACTCCTGCTCCTTCATAGCGACATATTAAATTTTATTTAAAAAGTTGAAGCCTGAATATGTACTATTCAGGCGTTCGGCAAAACCATAAACCAACCACTTTCATGGATTCTCTTAGTAATATGTCGCAGAAATTCAAAAGACTTCAAGTTTACAAACACGGGTTTTTTTGAAAATCCGAGACCTTTTGTAAGAGGGTGCCAAGCGGGTTCTAATGTTCAGCGTAATAATAATGTTTCTATCTAATGTTCACAATGTTCAGCGCTCCCCGACTAGTAACGAAACCTCTGTTTGTCTCAAACCCTAGCCAACATGACAGTTTCCATTTTGGCCAGCCCAATTACCTCTACATTTTGCAGTTCGATTTTTCGTTTGAAAGCTGGGATCTAGGACTACATTCTGGTTCGAAAATTAATAAAATGTTATGTTGTAAACTAGATTAACGTAAAAATATCCAAATTTTTGGACTGGTTGCCAAATTTCCGACTTTAGCCGGGACATTTCAATCATTAAAATTTAATTTGATACTTTTTTAGCCACTTTTATATTTTATAATAATCACTGCGTTAAATTTTCAATCAAAATCCACACTTCCGACTTTTTTTGTTGGTGCTGCCATTTTTATATTTTTTTCACTACTTGCTATAGTCACTGCAGATTTTGTTATGGTCAAATAGTTGGCTGTTTTATAGATATTGGCCAAAGATTAGTATCAGTTTAACTCAAATAAATTTGTTCTTTAAAAAGCAATTTCCCTGCATGCGAAGAAGGCAATTCCTTTTTTATTTTCAATGTCAAATTACAACAAGAAGACAATAATAATAAAAAATCCTTTACACTTTGTTTTTCTTTTCGTGGGTATTCAGCGCACACAAGGAGTTATTTGAAGCAACAAAAGATAAGTTTGTGTCTTCCTAAACAAAACACACTTTTTGGGTTTTGATCATTGATTACAGGGAAATACCTACAGTTGTGAAAATAGGATTTAAATGGGCATACCATCGCTTTACAGTACAAATTGCGCAGGAAACCAGCGAATTTTTGAAAAAAAACCTCCCTGTTCTCATTTGTTTCGTGATAAATATGATACAGTCGAACCTGGACTGGTAACAAATTTGGGGTACGGGGGTAATACCCCTACCCTTTACAGCCTCCATAGTTTTTACGAACTTGTTTTTACGCGGTAAGGGGGTAGAGGGTAGAAAGTAGAGGGTACGATTACCCCCCTCCCTTAACCCGTAAAAAATAGTCATGGGATAGAAAAAAGGGGGTAAAGGGTAGACTATTTTTTACCGAAAAGGAGGTGAAAGGTAAGGTAGAGGGTAAGGGGTAGGACTACTTTTTACCAACGAGGTACAGTAGCGGTAAAGGGTATCAACAAAGCGGTATCTCTATTAGGAAAAAGAAAACGAGGTAAAGGCAACACATTTCTCTAAATCAAACACCCTGTTAACTTTATTGAACGAAATCAACAGAAACAACGCTCACTAGCAACCGTACATATTCAATCCCAACAAATCGACATCGTCATCTGAAAAATCTAGGTAAATCTGGGCGTATATCTGGACCGTACTCCTGGTACTCCTCCACTTAAACCGTGAAAATTAGGCGCGAGAATAGGTAAGACCAACAACAAGACTCAAGGTAAACGAGAGACGATAAAAGGGACGTAGGGCGATAATAACGTTTCACAATGCCAAAATAATACGTTATTCGTGATTTTGAGCCAGTGTGGGGAAAACAGTTAATTTTAACTGGATTTTGAAAATTAGTTAAAAATAACTAATTTGAAAAATAGTTAATTTTGGGCGGCACTGATTTGATCTACACCGTTTTGATCTACACCGATTTGATCTACACCATTTTGATCTACAACCGATTTGATCTACAACCGATTTGATCTACACTGTTTTGATCAACACCGTTTTGATCTACACCATTTTGTTTTGACAGGAAATGTAATTTAAAATGTTGAGCAATTTATAAATCCATAAACCGAACGAAACCAAGTGGTCGTCCATCTAATATGTATTTGTTTGAGCTTTAATTCTAGGATTGTCAACCAACTGGCCGAATTTTGGCCTTCAGCCCGGCTCGGCCAGCCCATGTTGGCTTCGGTTCGGCTTCTCGGCTCGACCGGCCGATTTTTTTGGCAGGCCGACAAGCCTTTATATTTCTCTCCACTTTTTTCGTGGAATTGTATTTTGGGTTGTATTCGCAGATCGTTCGTGACAAATAACATTCGCAGTATCCGGCATCAGAATAAATTAGAGCCGGCTAATCCGAAAAGTCTCGAACTACTGGTGGTTGGTGTTTGCTTTTACGAGTTCTATCTATAGTTATATTTGAGGTTCCGAAAAAGTATCAGATGTATGGCGATGAAATTTTCCTCAAATTTGATGGGTGGAATTCAAACGATCGTGTGCTGATATTCTGGAGCGAGTTCTGCAATGTTTAGAGCCGGAGCAGTGGCTGAATGGAGATGTCATCAGTATCTATCTACAAGTACTTGCCCAGCGTAGTGTGTGGGACGAAATGTTGCCAAAGGTACGCCAATTTTTCATTGTATGAGCCCCAGTCTATTTTTAGGTATACGCATTTGATTCCTTTTCTACCCAGAGCTGGCGAAGAACGGTCCTGAAGCAGTGCACCACTGGACAATAAATGTAGACCTCTTTGAATATGATCTTCTTTTCGTGCCGATTCACAATACTGGACATTGTTCCTTATCGGTATACCAACAAATTCGTGATTTTCAGTGATTTTTAGTTGTTTAGGCAGTCAATATATTGAAGGGCAGAATTGATTACTATGACTCAATGCACGCAGACGGGAAAAACCATCTGAATCTGATTAAGTGAGATACTTTTAGTAGATGATTGTAGTATAAAATCTGTTAAGGGACTTCCTTAAAGAATTTGCTGTAGAAAGAGGATACGATGAAGTAAATTCTTCCAACTGGATCGGTTTCTGTCCAAAGGTATGTTATAAATTCGGATCGGATTTGGATAGTTGATTTGGATTTGGATATTTTTGGATAGTGTATTGTGTACGTGTATTTTACGTGTATGTTTACGTGTATTTTGTAGGATATCCCCAAACAAAGCAAGTTATTCGATTGCGGTGCCTTTGTGTGCAAATTCGCGGACTGTTTGTCTCGTAAAGATCAGATGTTGTTTTCGCAGAACGATATGCCCATGGTACGAAAAGAAATCAAAGAAGTAATTAGAGCAGGAGAGTTAATCTGAAAGATTTTTTGTCGTAACTTTTGTTGATGAATGTTATAATTGTTTACCAATAAATTAGCTGGAGAAAAGTAATATCTAAATGTTTTCAAGAAATAAGGCATGAGTAAATAGAAATATAGCCCAAAATAGACACATATTAGCTGAAAACTTAACACATAAAAGGGTCTAGGTCAAAAAGGTGCAGCCGAAATTCGGCCGGCTGGTTGACGACCCTAGAAATAAAGCACAAAACAAACACATATTAGATGGACGACCACTTGGTTTCGTTTGGAGCATGGATTTATAAATTGCTGAAAGGACCATGATTTCTGCCCGCCAATTGTCCCCCACCAATTCAAATTTTTTTGCCTGATCATTGAACTTCTGTACGGATTTTTCAACTTGGTTTCTAATAAACAAGGCCTAGAACTTAATTTTAGGTATAGTTTTGTTAGAAACCGGGTTGAAACATCCGTACAGAAGTGCAATGATTAGGAAAAAATTGGAATTGGCGGGGAGAACCGCTGTGCGCAAAAACCAGGGTCCTTTAACATTTTGAATTACATTTCCTGTCAAGACAAAAGGGTGTAGATCAAAACGGTGTAGATCAAATCGGTTGTAGATCAAATCGGTTGTAGATCAAAATGGTGTAGATCAAATCGGTGTAAATCAAAACGGTGTAGATCAAATCGCTTAACGCCGTTAATTTTAACTGATTTTAAATTTTAGTTAAAATTAACTGAAACCCAAATCCAGTTAAAAATAGTTAAAATTCTTTATCTTTTTGCTTCTTTTGTCTTTTTAAGTACTTTTCAGTGTTTTTAGTGCTTTTCTCGTGCTTCTCATGGTCCGAAACTTCCAAGATGGCTAATTGCAGTCATAAAAAAAAGACAAAAATTTTTGCCTCGTGCCAGACTCGAACTCGAGCAAAAGTTTTTTTTTGGCCGCCCTTGACCACTAGGCCATAGAGACTCATCTCTGAGAGAGACCATTTCCATAACATATATTAACATGGATTTCTGTTGCAAAATATTAAGCAATTTTCTGTTTGTACAACTGTCTCAAGTGAATAAGTGTTGCTGTAGTTAATGGATGATACGAAGATGAATACGATGATAATATGACACAAAAAATCTGCTTATGTTTAATTTGCTAGCTTGCGAGCTCTAGGCAAACAGTCGCTAGAAGACTAAGGAACACTAAAGCGAGAAAAGAAATCCATGTTAATATATGTTATCGAAATGGTCTCTCTCAAAGATGAGTCTCTATGGCCTAGTGGTCAAGGGCGGCCAAAAAAAAAAACTTTTGCTCGAGTTCGAGTCTGGCACGAGGCAAAAATGTTTTTCTTTTTTTTTATGACTGCAATTAGGGCTAAACTTCCTTTTACGGAGTCCTCCCAAAAGTGTGTTTTGACCACTTATTCAAGCTTTTCAGGTCGTAATTAGTCGAAAAAACATGTTTTCAGGATTGGGAAAGACATTTTTCGAGAAAAAAAATTTTGATCAAAAATCGACTTTTTTACCAAAAATTTTCATTTTTCATGCTTCGGTCAAACACTTTTTTCTCTCTTGCTTTTTAAATTTATTGTTTCTTTCAGCTATCAATGTCGCTCAATTTGATCCGTCTACACGAAATCTGCAAAGATTCTGTTCGAATGAAGACATACCTTCATATGGGTATTTGTCAGTTTTTATATAATATCCAAACCGTACCGTATGTACAAGTGTGTGAGCCCTTGTGACGGTCATGTATCCTCCGGGACATCCTTTTTAAAGCCAGCGTATAGCCGTTAGGCTTAGGCCTAGGACACCCGCCCACATCATATATTCCTTGTTTTAGGTGAATCACTCGATTCACGGTACATTTTGGAGAAAAAATTAAAAATTTTGGTCAAAAATTTTTTAATTTTTTGACCAAAATTTTTTTTGCAGATGTCTTTCCCAATCCTGAAAACATGTTTTTTCGACTAATTACGACCTGAAAAGCTCGAATAAGTGGTCAAAACACACTTTTGAATATAAAAGAATATAAAAGAATGAATTTTATATTCTTTTATATTCTTATATATTATAATATATTATAAAAGAAATATAAAACCTAAATATAAAAGAATCTAGTCTCAAGAAAGTCAAAACGGAAATTTACTACTATAAAACCATCTTTCAATGTCCGAATGAGTGCAGAAAACAGGCTTTAAAAATATATAAGAACTTTTATATTTCTTTTATATTCTTTTATATTTATATTTTCTTTTATATTTAGATTCTTTTATATTTATATATTTAAGATTCTTTTATAGATGTCACTAAACACTCAAACAAGAAAGTGCCTGTAAAATTATGAAACTTACTGTACACATCGACTCCACCTATACCCGCTCATTATGAAAGACTTTTAAATTACTTGTAAAAATAAAATAAAACCAATGACCACATCCTGCTATTTTCTGTTATCCTTGACGTAGATCTTGATTCGCTCCTGCGATATTTTCACTTAACTGCACGACTGTTACCCTGAAAGCGAGAAAACAAGTCATAGATATTCTATACATCGGCTAAAGACCAAGGTGAAAAAAGAACTTTAAAAAGGAAGCTAAGTCTACAAAAACAGCCCAAGTAAGTGAGACTGTCCTCGCTTTTTTGCCTGTTTGAAATACGATTGCTTCAGAAAAAAAACATAACTTCAGGAATAAAAAATTAGAAAACAAACAATTAGCTAGCGAAATTTAGAAATTTTAGGGGGGAATTCAGTATTTTGATCAAAATTCAGAATTAGAACTATTTCAGAATTTGGAGGTGAAAAAAAATCAATTTGAGGGGAAATTCAGACTTTTGAGGGGTAATTTTAATTTTGGCCATAATCTTTTCGAATTTTTTCGTCTGCATTTATTTTAAACGTTATGTTCTTTCCGATATAAGTCCCATTATGACAGTGATATTTGTGGAGCAAAAAAAAGTCGGATAAGTTGTTCCATCTGTCATTGTCAAGCGACGCTGGGCTTAACTAATAAATGGTTCGAAATTTCGAACAAATTTCCAAATTTATTTTTCGAACAATAAGCGCAAACAAAAAGAACAATTCAAAAACAATATTGACAAAAATTTTGTGATCCCGCGTGCATTCAAACTTTCCAAATTGCCTTGGTAAGGAAGAGACAGTGTCCTTTAATTAAAAAAATACTCTATAGTCCTTTCAGCACGAGAAGGCCGGACTGTGACACCAGCTGCTTGTGGTGAAAAATTTGATGAGAGTCTTATTTACTTCTGCATTTTTTGAAGACTGAAAAAGGTGTTCAATACGTCTTTTTTAAAAACTGTCATTTTTGAATACTTGATCAGCATTCAAACGATCATAACTGGAAATTTTCGTGAACACTGTTTTTCGATCTTATCATTAAGTCCATTGAAAGCGTCTTTAATATAACTGACATATTACGCGCCTGCACATGTTTCAAAATCTCAAATAAAAAAACAACTAAAAATGCGCAAATTTAAAAAAGGAATTTCTAAGAAAGACTTCTGAAGAATACCTCGGGGGGGGGGGGGGTACGCTGGAATAGCTTTTGGGGGGGGGGTTACAATGAAATAGTACCGAAAAAACTTTCAAGTAGCCCTGCGATTCTAGTTTCTCACGAAATATAACTTTTTGCAGTATATGTTCGAAATGCCCTACAAATAATCGAAAGTATGCAAAAAGTCAGAAAAATAAGTTAGTTCACACTTTTGATATTTTGTTAAAAATTTTGAAAATATCTTGCAGATAGTTATATGTCGTGAGAAACTACAATCGTAGGGCTACATGATTGTGCTAGAACTTTGTGCAAAAACTTGAAAAACTGAAGAGAAAAAAGCATAAGAATATTTGTATAAATTTGGTACAAAAAGTATTGCCCTTTTTAGATTATATACTGGAGTCAAACAAATTTTCAAAGCCAAATTTGAAGGGAAAGTCCAGATTCAATTTTTGGACTCTGATATGGATTGAGTGGACTAGTCCAGTTAACTTTCTTATTTCAGCCTATTCAGCGGGTATTCATTCACCAGGTGCATCCATTCATCTTCAGATATCTTCATCCACCTAAATTATCTAAGCATTGGGTACTATTACCCATGCACTTCCACCTGAGTACCGATACCTAGGAACAAAAACCTGAGAACCACCTAAACACCCTACGGTAAAATTAGAAGGAGGAATTTACCGCAGAGGGAATTTACCTAGAGCTAAAAATTGTATCGAACCGTTCCTATTCAAGGACTTGTATTGAATCGTTGTTGTATTGAATCATCACCTACCGGAAAAATCATCTAGTTCACTGCTTTCGAGTGAAGTAATAGTTTGGAAAGATGAAAGTGGTGAGTTAACTGTTTCATGGCGGTTAACACCATCATTAAGAGCAGAAAAAGGCATTGTTCCTATGAGGAACTGAGACTAAGTTTGAAGTTTGAGACTAAAATAGTCTCAAGACTAATAGTCCTCGAGACTATTTTAAGAAATAGTCTCAAGAAAGTCTCATAGTCTCATAGTCACATTTAGTCTTAACAGTCTCAAATTAGTCACATTCTTGAGACTATTTTGTGACTATTTTTATTATAGTTTTATTATAATAGTCACAAATGTCAATCCCTGGTTGCATTACGTTTTTCTGCAGCTGATTCACTTCTCTGTCCAATACCAACCAAATTTCCAGCCCGATCGGTTTAATCGCTCAGAACTCCAGGTTTATGGTGGTTTTGAGTGGTTCAGGGTAGAATTTTGAGCGATTAAGCCGATCGGACTGAAATTCGGATGCGCTTAATCGATTTTCGCAAAAAGTATATTCCACCCAGATTACCCCGCAAAAAACCAACTTTCAGGGGCTTCTGGCTATTCGGGCCCAAGTTATTTTCTCACTAAAAATTTTTAATTCTTTCTAAAAATCATTTTAAAAAGTTATTTAGATGCCCCAAGACTCACGGGACAACAAGCAAACATAACAACATCTCAACCGGTTGATCAAATAGAAAACAATCAACCGCTTGATGGTGGATGTGGCGGTTGATAAAATCCCGGCGTGCCCAAGACTGATCGTAGTTAGAAAATTTAGACCCCGAAACCCCTAAAAACCTTGGTCTTTTAGACGAAAATTCAGGTGACTGTGGATTGGTTTCGTAATTTTCTCAAAGTTTTATAAGACAATTTCATAAAATAAAAATAACACATGATAGAGCACAAAAACTGTATCAGATACAACTGTTAAATAACAGACAAAACTGTTTTTTACCTTTTTCGAGAGTATTGAAGAAGTGGCCTGATAGCTTGGTCATTGATAGACATGGCTTAAGTTCGTTAGATATGAAATCAACACAACTATTTTGTTTTGAGCAAAAACAGGATCCTTGATGCTTTGGCTATTATATGGTATAAGATTTTCACAAGTATTGTGTTCGAAATATTGACTCCGATCAAAGTAAGATTAAATAAGGTGCAGCGTTCTCAAAATTTTCGAGTGTCGATAAAAGACAATCTTGAGTCCATCCCAACTAGAATAAACCCATTAAATTAGTCTTGATATAAGATACAACTCGATACAAGTTACACCTGGTCCGGGACACGGGTGTTTCCCCTCAAAGTGCGTTTCCCCTCAAGCTCGTTTCCCCTCAAAGTTCGTTTCCCCTCAAAGTTCGTTTCCCCTCAAAGGTCGTTTCCCTCAAAGTTCATTTCCCCTCAAAGGTCGTTTCCCCTCAAAATAAGTTCCCCTCAAAATAATTTTTCTAAAAAAAATTCGACAAAAATAAACTAATGTAATACAAAAAGCATGAAATATCGTTGGTTTTACTTTAGTCCCAAAAACTTTTCGAATAATGTTTTTGTAACCACTTGTACGTCAAAAATAAAATATTCACTCTTATTGTGTTATAGAAAATTTTCAATCGTCTATATATATTTTTCGGACACGGACACAATATCCCTGGGCCACAATATCCCCGGGCCACAATATCCCTGGGCCACAATATCCCCGCGGCCACAATATCCAAGTGGTCGTCCACTTGGATCGAAAATTTTTTGCTCACGTTTTCGACTTCCAAAATACTTTTTCTGCACTAATTGTAGCACACTGAAGATGGTTTGACAGTGGTAAAATAACGTTTATGAAGAAATTTTTGAGTTATAGTAAATTCTTGATTTTGATAAATTAAGAGTTCACAATAGCTCAAAAATTTTTCGATAAAACGTGATTTTACCACTGTCAAACCATCTTCAGCATGCTCGAATCAGTTCAGAAAAATGGTTTTGAAACCCGAAAACGTAAAAAAGTTTTTTATCCAAGTGGACGACCACTTGGATAGACATCGCCTAGGATGATGGTTCAAATCCAGCTGGGTGCATACCTTTATTTATCATTATTTTGAGTGTTTAAGTGGTGTAAAAGTTGATATACTCATTCCCAAGGTTACTGGTTCGACCCCATCTGGGTGCAATCAGTCTCGAGTAGAGGACCCCATTTCAAATTTAACCGTTTTCAGAACACAATTTTGAATTAAATCGTTTGGGTTTTTAATTACATTGAGCTAAATCTAAAATTTTGGATTCTGGATGTGGATACCCCTCGGGTAGGTATCACGGGGTAAACTTTACTTATTTATTTACTTATTTTGAAGGAACTTATTTTGAAGGGAACTTATTTTGAGGGGAACGAACTTTGAGGGAAACGAACTTTGAGGGGAAACGAGCTTGAGGGGAAACGCACTTTGAGGGAAACGAGGCGGACCCCCTGGTCCAGTCCCCATGATTACCTGATATTGAGACTCGACCTATGCCCCCCCCCCCCCACTTTTCATCTGGACCATAATTAAAATATCGAGCCAATAGAACTTAGTAATCAAATTCATCAATTTATTGCTACAACAATCACAAACAACAGAGATTAACGGATGATAATCAAAAGCACAAAAAGTGCAATCCTTTGATATTCTGATTTTCTTTCAAGTTGGCAATGGAAATGATAAGTTGAGCGTAGGCATTAGCCGCTGGAACTTCGTTGGTCCCATGGAGAACTTTGCGCCATTGTCGGAGAGATCGAAGACGGTAGTGGAGATCACTTGTATCCACTTGATCAGGCTCCAACTCCCAAATGCTGTTAATGTCCACTGAAGCAATGACGCATTTACATGATCAACCTAGAAAAATATTGTATGGCGCAAATTACATAAATCAAATACTCACGAGTTCTCTCAAACAAAACAAATCTGAGCTGGAAACTTGTGACGAAGGTGTTGTGATACATCCATGAAGATGACCAATGAAAGCAGAATATCCCTCTTCGACGGTCTGGAAATTTTCTTATAAAATTTTAAAACAATAATGTCCACATCGGCATTTCAAATTTACTCACATAGAATTGAAAAAGAAAATTAAATCTATGTAGCATGGCATTAGTGAGTGGCCGGCATGAAAATAATGTTCCCAAAAAGTGGGTTGACGGGCTGTTAGTGTATCCTGATCCTCCAGCTGGCGGAGTTCTGAGGTAGAAAAAGTCCGCAATGTCTTGCCAAATGTAGTTAGACAAGTAGATGGCCATCAGGGACTAAGTAGAAGGGAATAAAAGAGGAATCCTTGCAACAAATAATTGTTCTCCTTAATATTAAAAATAAAACTGGATGCTCTTTTTTGAGTTAGCAACCATTTAATTAATCCTGGATTAGATGTCATGTCCTTTTATTTTGTGGAAATTGAAAGTTCTGATACCTAACAACCAGGCTTTTGATTGTAAAAAACATTAAATAAAATGATTTGATGGTGAAAATTTATTAGACACAAAATGCACTTACTGAGTATGCGTAGTGCCCATTCAAAACAGCAAACTTGTCCATTACTCCTTGCAAGAAGTCGATTCGTCTGTTTGTGTAAATCTGCGGAAAGTTGACGTGTGTAAGGAGCAGGATGTCATCAGTAGGAAAGTCAAGATTTTGCAAAGCGATTTGAAACAAAGGTAGAGCATTCATCATCAATTTGCAAGCTAAATAAATTGTATCAAGCGAGGTTAGTGATGAGCGTTTAACGAGCAGTCACAAAACAGTTATGATAGACTATTTTTTAGATACAGAGTTACCAGCTTGAAGATAAATTTCATATTGAGAAAAATGCACAGCAATGCCCTAGTGCCGTTTAAACTATTTTATGTAATTTAAACCAAAATTTATTTCACAATACACAAAGCTCTTGAAATTTCAAAATTCAACCTTTTAATCAAATTTCCTGTGTTTTTCAAAATTGAATCTTATACCTTTTATATCATAATTTTTCCAGAAATTTTAAAATCATCATGCAACCCTTAATGTTAGCTTTCTAAATTGTTAGAAATTCAAATTGTGGGATTTAAATAGTAAAGACATTTACGCGTTTCAATCAAGGTACGTGGACCAAAAACTGACTATCTCCTAATACGTAAATCTCTTTATTTTAGAAATTACACAGTTAAATATTGCAGCTCATCAGTAAGCTGAAGTCCGGGGCTACATGATGATATAAATACTGATGAAAAAATCATGTTAAAAAAGGTAGAAAATTCCCCTAAAATCCGGTATCTGTCATTTGGTTCGTTGTGTTATTGATATTTCAATATATTCAGCAAGTATCATACTAAAATGTAACTGTGAACCCTAGCTACATTTTATATGTAAACTACTTGAGAGGTTATTAAAAAAAGTGGTCAAAAACATTGAAATTTTTTTTGTGTCGGCGAAAAAAGTTGTCGCCAAAACACTATTCCTTGTCGCCAAAATGTTTTTGCCTATTCATAAAAAACTTGCCAAGACAAGCGATATTTGGAAAACTTTTTTTAAATAATTAAAAACTTTTGGCCTCAAGAAAAAGTGTTCAAGGCATGCACACAATGATCTATTTTTGTCCACATCCGCTTTTTTGGAGTAGCATCAATGGATCAGCGGTAAAGCGGCGGCGTATTGTGAAAGAAGGTAATTGCTTCGCTCCCAATAGGAAGCATTGTTTTTCCGGGCAGCGATCAACTGCGCAATTCCAAATCGCGCAAGTTCAAATTGCGCAAAGTCCACATTGCGCAAATGCAGATTGCGCAAATGCAAATTGCGCCAAAATCAAATTGCGCAAATGTAAATTGCGCTAAAACCAGCTTACCATATTTCTTCTTAAAAACCGGCATGTCGGATTGTTACAGATAACAAAAAAAAGCAAATGAAAATAGCATCACGGTTTTGATTCAGAATTTGTGGTCTAACATTATTCCTAGCAATATTTCTAATGTTGAGCCTTATCAAGAATTTGGCGCAATTCGATTTGCGCAATCTGCATTTGCGCAATTTCATTTTAGCGCGATTCGCATTTGCGCAGTTTGCATTTGCGCAATTTGAAATTGCGCAATCGCTCGCTGCCCGTTTTTCCTTGACTTTTACAAAAATGCCACATTTTAATTCTCGTTTGAATTTAACTGGTACCCGCCTTTCAAAATACTACCATCGGCGACGAGCATGCTTCTTTAATGACTCAGAAAAAATATTAATAGGCGGGGGACTAATTTAAACAGATGAGCAGGCCCCTTCAACCAACAATTTTTTAAGAAAAAAAAATATATTGGCGACAAAAATAAGTGTTTTGGCATCAGGGAAAAGTTTTGCTCTCTAAAATGTAACCTCGATAATGTGTTTTTTGATCAATCAACTAGGGTTTTATTCGATCGAATTTTTTTCAAGCCACTTTTTTTCTTCTCAGACATTATTATCAAGGATCTATCAGAAATTTTCACACAAAACTGCTTTTTATTGATTACCATCTTTTTGAAAAATCAACTACGGTATTTTCTCCAATTCTAGTTCATGGGCTTCTATATTTCAATTTCCTAAAAAACTTGAAATTGTCAAACAAAAATGTCCTTCACTCTAGAACGTCAGTCAAAACAATAGGAGGGTGGGCTTCTATTAGAGAAAAAACAGTAATGTTATTTTCCGAATGCTCAATACCTCATTTTGAAGAGGAAGTGGTTTTAGTATTAGGGGCTCGCAGAACGTAAAAAGTTCTACAAAATTCTTGATAATGATAGCTGAGAAGAAAAAAGCGGTTTCGAAAAAGCTGACCGAATGCAACGCGACAGGTAACGCTCCAAATGAATATTTTTCATTGCACTTTTTACAGTCTTCTCGACGAGTCAATGATGGCCAAAAAATGAGTCTACAGATAAAATTTCCAATGATCTCGATTTTCAATACAGACAAAAATAGTAAAAAAAATTAGATCACCTTAACATAGCCGGGATGAGGTCCTGAAAATGCAATGTGTATTTTTTAACCGAATTTCAAAGAATTTAACTTACGGCATCTGTCCACTTCCGTTTAGCGCATTTTGGCAACTTCTTCAATTTTTAAGACCGCCGGGGTGAGGTCCTGAAAATGCAATGTCTATTTTTCCAATCGAATGTCATAGAATTTAACTTACGGCATCTCTCCACTTCTGTTTGCCGAATTTCGGCCGTTTCATCAATCTTTGAGGTCGCCGGGATGAGGTCCTGAACCATGATCGATGTACTGAAGAGCAGAAAAACCACCCTTGAATTAAGGCACTTATTCTGTTGTACCCCCCTCTTCCTACATTTTTTAAAGGTTGAAGACATTTTGGTATTTGTACCCCTTCTTTTTTTGAATATGTATGATTTTTCATTTTATGGAAATATATATTGTTTATATCAGATGGAAGCTTTGAGAAACCTCACACTCGAAGGTCTTTATGAAAAACTGCTGAATTGGAATGAAGACGACTTCTTGGAATGGTTTTAACACCTTAATTGATTCTCACCAATCACGTTTGACACACCAATCACGTTTGACACACCAATCACTTCAGATTGCTGGCCGCTTATGGTGGCATCGAAAATTTGCCATAAGGATACCGTGGCTATACCGTCAATCATTCGAAAACTTTGTGGATCCTGAAACTGGGGCGCGTACCAAAAATATCAAGTCCGAATGGCAGAAGTATAGGATGCGTCACAAAAAAAAATATGGGATATCATGATAATTGTTCTTGAATTACATCTCCCATTACGTATGGAGAAAGAAATTTGCTGGCCCAGATGTTATGTATTATTTGTGGACAGATGTTTTTGAACTGTATAAGCGTGAGTATGTTTGAAACAGTGAAATAAAAATCGTTCACCTTCAAAAAAATTGAAGAAGGGGGGGGCGTTAACAAACAATTTTCAAACTGAAAAGCACAAAAATTTCAACTAAAAAGCACGAAAAAGCTTACAACATTCCATAATTTGATCCAGCAATCACTGGAGTACGATCGATGCGCTGGATAGCAGAAAAAACCACCCTTAAATCAAAGGTACATACATTTTTAACTAGAACGCACAAAAAAGCTTACAACATTCCATAATTTGATCCACCATTCACTGGAGAAGAATCGATGTGCTGGATAGCAGAAAAAACCACCCTTAAATCAAAGGTACATACATTTTTAACTAGAACGCACAAAAAAGCTTACAACATTCCATAATTTGATCCACCATTCACTGGAGAAGAATCGATGTGCTGGATGGCAGGAACAACCACCCTTAAATCAAAGGTACATACATTTTTAACTAGAACGCACAAAAAAGCTTACAACATTCCATAATTTGATCCACCATTCACTGGAGAAGAATCGATGTGCTGGATGGCAGGAACAACCACCCTTAAATCAAAGGTACATACATTTTTAACTAGAACGCACAAAAAAGCTTACAACATTCCATAATTTGATCCACCATTCACTGGAGAAGAATCGATGTGCTGGATGGCAGGAACAACCACCCTTAAATCAAAGGTACATACATTTTTAACTAGAACGCACAAAAAAGCTTACAACATTCCATAATTTGATCCACCATTCACTGGAGAAGAATCGATGTGCTGGATGGCAGGAACAACCACCCTTAAATCAAAGGTACATACATTTTTAACTAGAACGCACAAAAAAGCTTACAACATTCCATAATTTGATCCACCATTCACTGGAGAAGAATCGATGTGCTGGATGGCAGGAACAACCACCCTTAAATCAAAGGTACATACATTTTTAACTAGAACGCACAAAAAAGCTTACAACATTCCATAATTTGATCCACCATTCACTGGAGAAGAATCGATGTGCTGGATGCAGGAACAACCACCCTTAAATCAAAGGTACATACATTTTTAACTAGAACGCACAAAAAAGCTTACAACATTCCATAATTTGATCCACCAATCACTGGAGTACGATCGATGCGCTGGATAGCAGAAAAAACCACCCTTTAATCAAAGGTACATACATTTTAACTAGAACGCACAAAAAAGCTTACAACATTCCATAATTTGATCCACCATTCACTGGAGTAGAATCGATGTGCTGGATAGCAGGAACAACCACCCTTAAATCAAAGGTACATACATTTTTAACTAGAACGCACAAAAAAGCTTACAACATTCCATAATTTGATCCACCAATCACTGGAGTACGATCGATGCGCTGGATAGCAGAAAAAACCACCCTTTAATCAAAGGTACATACATTTTTAACTAGAACGCACAAAAAAGCTTACAACATTCCATAATTTGATCCACCATTCACTGGAGTAGAATCGATGTGCTGGATAGCAGGAACAACCACCCTTAAATCAAAGGTACATACATTTTAAACTAGAACGCACAAAAAAGCTTACGACATTCCATAATTTGATCCACCAATCACTGGAGTACGATCGATGCGCTGGATAGCAGAAAAAACCACCCTTAAATCAAAGGTACATACATTTTTAACTAGAACGCACAAAAAAGCTTACAACATTCCATAATTTGATCCACCATTCACTGGAGTAGAATCGATGTGCTGGATAGCAGGAACAACCACCCTTAAATCAAAGGTACATACATTTTAAACTAGAACGCACAAAAAAGCTTACGACATTCCATAATTTGATCCACCAATCACTGGAGTACGATCGATGCGCTGGATAGCAGAAAAAACCACCCTTAAATCAAAGGTACATACATTTTTAACTAGAACGCACAAAAAAGCTTACAACATTCCATAATTTGATCCACCAATCACTGGAGTACGATCGATGCGCTGGATAGCAGAAAAAACCACCCTTAAATCAAAGGTACATACATTTTTAACTAGAACGCACAAAAAAGCTTACAACATTCCATAATTTGATCCACCAATCACTGGAGTACGATCGATGCGCTGAAGAGCAGGAATCAGGCCCTAAAAACACGACGATTTTTAACCGTACGAGCTTATATTTGCCGCTACTATGATACACCCCCCCCCTCGCCCAATCATCATTTCTCAGGGGGTCTCTCAAACCTATTTTGTGTGATGATTTTGCTTAAAAAAGCCTAGAAAAGCAATTTCGAAGAGATTATGAGCTGTATTTGTAGAGGAAGGAAATAATATAGAGCCTCTGTTTTAGGACTTTTTTTGACTTCTTAATGTAGCCCTGAACTTTAGTTTTTGGTGAGCTGCAATATTCAACTGTGTAATTTCTAAAATAAAAAAAATATGCTCGAGTTCGAGTCTGGCACGAGGCAAAAATGTTTTTCTTTTTTTTTATGACTGCAATTAGGGCTAAACTTCCTTTTACGGAGTCCTCCCAAAAGTGTGTTTTGACCACTTATTCAAGCTTTTCAGGTCGTAATTAGTCGAAAAAACATGTTTTCAGGATTGGGAAAGACATTTTCGAGAAAAAAATTTTGATCAAAAATCGACTTTTTTACCAAAAATTTTCATTTTTCATGCTTCGGTCAAACACTTTTTTCTCTCTTGCTTTTTAAATTTATTGTTTCTTTCAGCTATCAATGTCGCTCAATTTGATCCGTCTACACGAAATCTGCAAAGATTCTGTTCGAATGAAGACATACCTTCATATGGGTATTTGTCAGTTTTATATAATATCCAAACCGTACCATATGTACAAGTGTGTGAGCCCTTGTGACGGTCATGTATCCTCCGGGACATCCTTTTTAAAGCCAGCGTATAGCCGTTAGGCTTAGGCTTAGGACACCCGCCCACATCATATATTCCTTGTTTTAGGTGAATCACTCGATTCACGGTACATTTTGGAGAAAAAATTAAAATTTTGGTCAAAAATTTTTTAATTTTTTGACCAAAATTTTTTTTTGCAGATGTCTTTCCCAATCCTGAAAACATGTTTTTTCGACTAATTACGACCTGAAAAGCTCGAATAAGTGGTCAAAACACACTTTTGGGAGGACTCCGTAAAAGGAAGTCCTGCCGCAATTAGCCATCTTGGAAGTTTCGGACCATGAGAAGCACGAGAAAAGCACTAAAAACACTGAAAAGTACTTAAAAAGACAAAATAAGCAAAAAGATAAAGAATTTTAACTATTTTTAACTGGATTTGGGTTTCAGTTAATTTTAACTAAAATTTAAAATCAGTTAAAATTAACTATTTTTCAAATTAGTTATTTTTAACTAATTTTCAAAATCCAGTTAAAATTAACTGTTTTCCCCACACTGTTTTGAGCAGAAACTGGGCCTAGAAAATCAATTTTAACCATGAAACACGGAAATTGTTTGAGGGGGTAGAATCTTTAACCACCCCCTGCAAGGGGTAAAGATTTTAGGTCATAAAGTGTACCCCAGGGTAAAGGTAGAGTTGGTAAAAAGTATTTGAGGGTAGACCTATTTTTACCGAAGGAGTTGGGGTAGGAGGTATTACCCTACCCTTCACCCCTTACCCTTTCAAACTTTTTACCAAATTGGGGTAAAGGTTAGGGTTAGGGGGGTAAAGGGTAATAGGGGTAGAAACTATTTTTACGACCTTACTATTTTTTACCACTACTTTTTACGGGTGAGCAGAGGGGACAAAGGGTAGAGGATAGGGGGTAGGGTATTACCCCCGTACCCCCAAATTTGTTACCAGTCCTGGAGTTAACGACACTGCAAAAGTTCGTTCCCACCTCGGGTCCGACACTTTTTTTACCTGAATATTTGAAGTTTTTGATCAGTTATAATTCATCATTGTAGTCTGAAATATCGTAAGAATTCCGATTTCGTGTTTCAAAAACTAAATGATTTCGCTGACTTGACCCGTGACCTTCGATTAAAAGGGCCTGACCTCTTCCTACTCGGTGGTCCCCCGCCAATTCAAAATTTTCCCTTGATCATTGGACTTCTGTATGGATTTTTCCGCCACGTATCTAACAAAACTAGGCCTGAAATCAAATTTTAGGCTTAGTTTTGTTAGAAACCTAGCGGAAAAATCCGTACAGAAGTCCAATAATCAAGGGAAATTTTTGAATTGGCGGGGACCACCGTAGGAAGAGGTCAGGCCCTTTAAAGACACCCTGTTTTCCAAAAGGGGTCGTTAAATCGAGAGTCACGGGTCAAGTCAGCAAAATAATTTAGTTGTTGAAAAAATTTTCCAATGTTAACTTTTCACTATTTTTTTCACTGTATTCGTGACCTATTACTACTTTTAACTAATGTCTGAAGTGCCTTATATGTCGCCCACTCAAAACTCATTTTTAACAACATATTCGTGTTTATCATGCCGTAATTAGGCTAGGAAAAACGTTTTTCAGAGGAGGACGACATTTTTTTTTCAAAATTTTTTCTTCTTCAAAAATCACATTTTTGGGATTTTTATTTTCTAATGTTTACTTTTCACTATTTTTAGGTGGGGAGCATCCGATCCACATGGACGGCCTACCGCATACAAAAGCAGGGCTAGGCCAGGGTGTTGTACCCTTGACATAGCCGTTTCGAGAGTTTTGATCTCGAAGAGGAGTTGCTAGGGGCGCGACTCATCTCTTAAGTCTCCAAGCCGAGCAACTGGAAAAGGTATGATACACTCATACCCCTTTTTACATACAGCAGCCATTTGAATTTGGGATAAAAACCATCTTTTAGGTCATATTAAACCTATTTTAGGTCAAAAAAAATTCGCAAAAAATTCCCGCTCCCGTAAACGTGTTTTGTAGCTTATTAAAGCTTGAAAAATCAAAATAGGGGTCAAAAACCACTTTTGGGAGGACGACATATAGGCACTCCGGCCTAACGAATTAGGCAGGAAACTTGCGTTAGATCAGGTAGAATACTTGAAAAATTTGCATCTAACACGCAATGCGGGTCCACCTCGCATAAGTGTACAGGGTGGCATAAAACAATTCGGGAACTTTAAAAAAATTGACGCACATAATGCCTAGCCCGGTCTGTTTCCGATTTCTGGGTGGCAAGCTCTCGAAAAGCTCCACAGTAATGGCTGGATGTGATGAAGAGCATAAGCACAGATATCCTAGGTAGCGAACCTACTGTCCCCGATTTTCCTGGGGGAATCGATGGATCAAAGAGCTGACTACGCAATTTTTAAGTGACTGACTTTTTATACTTGTATACCTGAAGCCTGTCAATCAGGTTCATTCTAGAGTTGGCCCGGAATTCCGGTCCTTTTTGGGTTCCGGTCGCGAAAACATATGTAATTCCGGTTTCAGTTCCGGTTTTCACGAACTATAATTCCGGTTCCGGTCCAAATATCAATTCCGAGCTCAACTCTATCATAATTTTGCTCTTGCTCGGCTGATTTTATTTTTAAGTTTTGAACTAATTTTTTGTGTTAAATATCAAAATAAACAAAAAATCATGTAAACTGGAAGCGATTTTTTCCAAAAACTTTTTTTTCTGCTCCTGTTTTGGTTTCGGCAAAGTAAAATCCGGTTCTGATTCGGTTCCGGTTTTTACAAAACTCAAATTCCGATCCTGGTTCCGGTTCCTGTTTTAGTAAAACTGAAACTCCGGTTCCGCCTTTCGCAAAACTGAAATTCCGGTTCCGGTCCAAATATCGATTCCGAGCCAACTCGATTGTAGACTCGATCGTATGGATTTATTTGGTATAGTTTATGACAAATGAACAACAATATAACAAGCTGCTACTTCTTTTCTTGTTTAAATTGAGTAGTAATACACTGCAGTTGCTGAAAAAGTTACAAGCTCTTTTTCCTAAAAATATCGTCATCTACCGTATATTCTCTATTAATCTCCCACTCTCTAATAATCCCCCACCTTACCGACCTTGTATCTCAATCTAGAGCAAACATTTCACAAATCTCCTTTTCGCATTTTCTTAATCAGCACGAGCTCTCCTGATTCCATTTTACAGATTTTGGTCAACTGCCCAAAATCTCAAAATCGACCTCAAAATTTTCCGATTTTTAGGGCTTGAAAAATGATCTCCCATGGGGATTAATAGAGAATATACGGTATACATGACACCTTATGATGAAAGGCTCTATGTGAAATACAGCACCAAATTACTGATATCCTAATTTATTTTTTCCACCATCCTTTTCAAAACTTAGTCAAAAATAATTAAATCCCGCATCTAATTTGTGCAATGCAGCACTTAATTTTTTATTTTTGCCTGTTTAAAGCCAAGAAACATACTTTTTGTATCAAAATGCGGGGAGGAGAAAAATGGGCCATTTCAAATTGCGCCAATGCAAATTGCGCCATTTCAAATTGGGCCAAGTTCAAATTGGGCAAATGCCAATCGGTCCAATTTCAAATTGGGTCAATTCAAATTGCGCCAACTTATTGGCAATTTTTTAACTGTTGTTTGATTCAAAATCGTGGCCCATTTTGAAATTGGCCCAATTTGCATTGGACCAATTTGAAAATGGCCCAATTCGAAATGGCGCATTTTGCATTCGCGCAATTTGAAAATGGCCCATTCTTCTCCTCCCCCAAAATGCACAGTAAGGTCAAAAATGACGAAAAAGTCAACAATAAGACTCAAATTTGTGACTTTACGCAAAAAATTGACATTAAAAAATCAGAAAAATGAATCATTGCTGGGTATTAGTACTCTGGTGATGCCATTCAATTTGATCCATTTCGAGATGCATTTATTTTGCGATATTTCTGACAAAAATTAAAAATTTAATGTTTCTTGGAATTTCACCATTTTTAAAATATTTTTTGGAGAGGGAGGTGGGTGGTGTTTTAAAAAGTTAGCGATCCAAAAAAAATTCACAAAAGTTGAAAGATTGGTTTATATGTGTTCGAGGTACACCCAAAAACATGCCTTGGTCCCCCTGTTGTTTTTTTCGGCGAAAAAAATTATCTCAAACTATTGTTATTTTTCAGGCTTTAGACTCAGGCAAGAATAGGCCAGCATAAGCATTTTTGAAGAGGTAAGAAAAACATGTCTGAGTTCGTCCTAGTATTCGCTGGTTTACCCTCACTTAAGCCGGAAGCTAAAAAAGGAACAGAAGGCTGAAAAAATTAAAACCGGAAAAAAGTACAGACAAACAGTGTTTTAATATAAAAAAATGGAAAAAGCATCCGATTTTCAATAGGCGCACATGTGCCTAGCCATATTTAGTTATAAAATATTGTTGCTGTAAATGCTTGGTGGTTGGGCATCTGTAACCTTCTTTGCCTCTTTGCAGCATATTTTTCTTAGTAGTATTAATGTGGCCTTTCTATAAGGAGTAACATAAACAATCAAAATAATATTAGCAATTAGAGGATACAGACAGCCCATCTGCAGTCCAATTGTGGTAGTTATTGACATCCAAGATATGTCAAACACAAGTCCAAACAAAATTGACATAACAGGCACTAAGCCTAGAAAAAACGGCCATGAATATGTCCAGAACCAACGAGTTGATTAAAGAGTAATATAGGCAGATTGTGCGGTAGCTTAATTGGTGCTTCTTCAATTTTAAAAAGCTGTAGCAGCCATGAATACTGTAAGTTATAATGGCAACAATGAGGCCGATAAATAAAAAGCCTGCAACTCCTATTATTTCAAGCAATATCTGGATGTTGTCGCCCTAAAAAAATTTACATTTGAAAATAAAATTACTGAATTTCTCTAATTTGTAACATAATAACTAGAGATGGCATTTGCCTTTGCCCAATACCAATACCAATATTTTCGGCCCTCTCTAGACCCAATACCAATACCAATATTTCAAGGTAGTGGACCCAATATATTGCCCAATACCAATATTTTTTCAAAAGTCTATTTTTTATCGAAATATTGAAAAAAGGTTTTAATTCAGTCTAATCTCGATTTAGTAATCCACTGGAACTGATTTTCTGGCCTAAAGAAACGAAACTTGATCCATTTCGGTCTTTATTAGGTCATTAATCGAAATGTGCTCGGAAATCGAATAATCGGGCAATTTTTAAACTCAAGTTTGTACGAATTGAATTTCGGACGATCTGAATTTCGGACTAATTAAAGGACCATGGGTTTTACGCGCAGTGGCATGACAAAAATTTGAATTGGCGGGGACACTTCTCTTTCGTCTCTCACTGTACTCTTTGCAGTCGTACGAAACAACTGCAAAAAGTACAGTGAGAGACCAAAGAGAGGTGTCCCCGCCAATTGAAATTTTTGTCATGCCACTGCGCTCAAAAACAATAGTCCTTCAAAGAGCCATTGCCGTCTCCGATAACGGTTGTCCCCGCCAATTCAAAAAAATTTCCTGATCATTGAACTTCTGCACGGATTTTTCAACTTGGTTTTTAACACAAATATATCTGAAATAAAATTCTAGGCTTGTTTTGGTAGAAACCAAGCTGAGAAACCCGTACAGAAGTTCAATGATTAGGCGAAAATTTTTGAATTGGCGGGGACAATTCAAAACACGTGGCAATGGCTTTTTAACATTGGGCCAACTGATTTTTGCACGAAAAATTAATGTCATTGCACCAGCTGTAGAATGTGGGAGAAATCATTTGAAATAAATCTAGTTATGGTGTTAAACAAGAAAGCTCGATTTTGTCAAAAAAAAATCACTTCTGAATCAGAACTTGTTTAATGTCATCCATTAGGCCAAAAAAAATGAGGAAATATGAGTGAAAATTTGAAATTTCTATTGGAAAAATTTCATTATTTAGCACCCAATATCTTTGTCAAACCCAATACCAATACCATATTTTCGAAAGTCACCAACCAATATCCCAATACCAATATTAACGCCTTTATTTGACCCAATACCCCAATATCCCAATACCAATATATTGTTTGTTCCCATCTCTAATAATAACAATATTTTATTCAAAAATTTTGGTCAAGGAATTCAATATATCGAGGTATTTATTGAGGTCTTTTTTTTTAATTTATGCCTGAATAGCAAGGCTCGGAAACGTCCTTTATTCAAAAATTTGTCTTTTTGATTGAGACTCGAAAGATGTAGAATTTGTGAGATTTTACGCTAAAATCTGTATTTTCGTCTCTTAAAACTCAATTAGCACTGGATAAAATGGCAATTTGTTAGGTAAAAAAGCTAACTGTCCTTTAAAAAAGTTTTGAGTTTTGGGCCCTGCTAAATAGGCGGATATGCATTTTTCTGGTGCGAGAATATTTCATTTTGGTGCAAAATTTTTTGGTGCAAATCGGGGAACTGGTTCACAATGTCGACCCCAAATTAATATGCCTTGGTCTCCCCTGTTGTTTTTGAGGTGATCATGTTGAAGATGATCATGTTAACCATAATCACCCTAAACACCATAATCACAGTGTTACCATAACCATGATGAACAGATGGAACCAAGGCATTTTTCAAGGAAAAACAATAGGGGACCAAGGCAAATATTTGGGGTCCACATTGTGAACCAGTTCCAATCGGATCTTTCTTGCTGCAAATCGGATGCGAAAAATACCATTTGCACCAAAAAAAAATTCTTTTTGCACCAAACTTTTTTGCGCCAAAAAGGCGATTTGCACCGAAAAGAGATTTTTTGCACCAGAAAAAATTCATATCCTAAATAGTAGGGTTGGACGGTTACGGTTTATTTTGGAACCGGTTTATTTTTTTCCAGACATTTTTATCGAAATTTTTATATTCGGCGCACACCTAGTACCAAAAATGCTTTCTCTTCAAAATGCATATCGAAAGTACAAAAAAGCAAATAATAGTTGCACCAAAAATCCGGTTAACCAAAAGTAATCTGAGAAAAAACCCGATTAAAAAAACTGGTCGGCTTTTTACCTGATTACTTTCGGTTATTAGTGCAACTATTGTTGTTTTGTACTTTCGATATCACCTTTTGAAGAGGAAGAATTTTTGTATTAGGGGTGCGCAGAATGTAAAAATTTCTGTCAAATCTTTGATAAAAATGTTTGGAAAAAAATAAACCGGTTCCAAAAATAAACCGTAACCGTCCAACCCTACTGAATAGGCATCAAGAGAAATTTATTTCACTGGGTGGGCAACTTTTTCACACGAATTCATTTTGTCCATAACTTTTTATTTTTTATTCAAAAGCTGAAAGAAAAAAACTCTTGAAAAATTGGCCTGATATTTATATCGAGGTTTCACTGTAAGTATTTTAAATCACCTTTAATCCAACAACATTCGTCCTTGCATCTTTACATACACTTGTTTGTTGACTGTTTTCATCCAGTCGATCATCTCTTGACTAGATGCAATTAGTGAGTTAGCGGCACCAATGGCAAGACACACAGGTCCAAATATAGCCAAATAGTTGCACATTAAGTTGACTTTTTTCTGCAAGAAAATGGTCCTGTAGAACCAGTTGTCAACAGTCTGGCAGTAGCGAAATGTGAATAGCAGCATAGTGAAATAAAAAACTAGGTAACAGCTGAAGACAGTTATGCTGACCAATATGTGGGTGATTGTGTCACCAAAGGCACATCTCGCATTACCCATCCACCATAAATATAGGTAGGGTAGTAGAAATTCTGGATGAAATAATGTAGCTATTACATCGAAGAGCATCGCATTTGTAGAGTTTAGTAAGATATACCTGAAAAGGCAGGTGTGTAAACCTCCAGAAATCATATTTGGAAACTTTTTCCAACTAGTTGCACCTTGTTATTAGCCGAGAAAACATGTTCTTAGAATTGAGAAGGCATTTTTCAAAAAAATTTTTTTGACAAAAATTAGACTTTTTGCCTTGGTCCCTCGTGATGAACTACATTAAGGTATCCTTCAGCATTTTCATCGCTGGAGCTGTGCGAAAAAGTCTTAAATGTATGGTCAAGAGTCTTGCCTCAGGTATGTGTGTGTGCGCATCATCTCAGTCCCAAGCCTCCGCGCCCCGTTCAGGGGAGCAGGAATTTTTTATTCGTCTTTTGTTTGAATAGAAAACTGGGATTGGAGAGTTTGAGAATTTTATCTGTAGAGTTTTATCTGTTTGATGTCTTTTTGAGATTTTTAAAAATTTCGGCAAAGCCTAAAATATAGGCCAACGCACGTTGGGAAGGCTCGTATTTTTGTTCTAAAGTGAAAAACAAAAATTTAGAAAAGTTCGAAATTCGAAAAAGCGGCGGAAAAAGAACCAAACGTCTAAACGCCAGAAAACTGGCTATAAGCTATAAAGGAAAAAATTTAAAAGTGCTAATATCGGTCTAAATAATCGAGTCTAACTTAAAAATGTCCAACTTTTTCGCGATTTAAAATTTATTTTGGCTTACCAAAATAAATTTTGAGTCAGCGAATGTAAAACAAATTAAACCGACCAACGGTATCTACTCATTGACATCGGAGACTTTTTCAAGCACAACCACAATACCAAGCTATATGATATCAGCATTGACACTAAGGTCACATAAGCAAATATTTCTGTGCCTAGTGTCAAATAGTGTGGAGAGAAAATATACTTGTTTTGAGTAGTATTATCAAATAAATGAATTGTAGACATTACAGATGTTGAAAATTTTATTCAATGAAAAAAGAAAACAATTAAATAATTCAAGAAACGTTGTTTTTAAGTCTTTAATAAATTTGTAATATCACCTGTTTTGTAAGAATTTAGTGTGATGATAAAGCATGAAACGCAATTAAAAAATTTCTTAAACAAAAAAATATTACTCATAATAACACTCATGAAATTATTTTATTAATTAAAACTACAGTCAAACCTTGATAAACCGGCACTTTATGGTCGGTCCCTAGGGGTGCCGGCTTATGGAGGTTTGAATGTAGCAGTTTTGGATTATCAGAATAATGAAAATGAAATACAGTCAATCCTCGACTTATTGCGCTCTGTCAAGTAATCTTTTATTTTTTCAAACAATATAAAGAATTTTGAAAAAATTACAGAACCAGGTCGCAATGTTCTATGGAAAAATCACTGGTTTTCGGGAGCTGGTACACTTTAAAGGGCATGCCCACGCTAATGAGAGATCGCGCCCGATGATTAAAAAAAAATCCTGATCATTGAGCTTCTGTACGAACTTTCCAACTTGTTTTCGAATAAAACTATACCCAAAATTGAATTTAAGAATGCGTTAAAAATACGTGGTTGTGCGCATCTCTAACCCATCAAGCCTGCTGCGCCTCCGAAGCTGCCCGCGCCCCTGCGCCAACCCATCAAGCCTCCTTCAAACCGAGTGCTGAAAAAAGGAACAAACAGAGAAGATACCTAAGCCAAAGCGAAGGATGAGAACATCAACCAAGAAGAGAGCCAGATTTTTCAAACCGAGGGCTGAAAAAAAGGAACAAAACAGAGAGATACCTAAGGCCAAAGCGAAGGATGAAAGCATTAATTGTCCTGTAGGCTCTTTTCCAAATTTTAAGTTCAAAATCTGTGGCTAAAGCGAGGGCTTAAACCGAGGGCTGAAAAAAAAAGGAACAAAAGAGAGAAGATACCTTAGACCAGAGCGAAGAATGACAGCATCATGACAGCATAGGTAAAGATGACAGCATAAAGTGAAAAAAAACCGAGACCTGTTAAACCGAGACCTTTAGGAATCTGAAACCACCGGGCAAAAATATTACTACCCGGCTACCACTACACTACCAGGTTTCTGAGTTCCCCAACCTGGGTACGACTACCTGGGTACAACCAAACCAAGTGGTCGTCCCCTTGGATTAAATTTTTTTACGTTTTTCATGTTGGAAAACAATATTTCGCACTGATTCGAGCATTCTAAAGATGGTCTGACAGTAGTCAAATCATGTTTTATCGAGAAATTTTTGGATTATCGTAAATTCTTGATTTTGATAAATCAAGAGTTCAATAACTCAGAAATTCTCGACAAAACGTGAGTTGACTACTGTCAAACCATCTTTAGAATGCTCGATCAGTGCGAAATATTGGTTTTGCAACATGAAAAACGTTAAAAAAAATTTGATCCAAGTGGACGACCACTTAGTCTCTTCTATTGGAGTGATGGGTAATTACCCGGGTAATTCTCCGGGTAATTATCCGGGTAATTACCCAGAGAAATACTAAGTATTTCTCCGTGAAAAATCGGAGAAATACTATCCTTTAGTATTTATGCAGTTGACCTTCGATATTTTTTTCTGAAAACTGTTTTTTTCTGCTGCTCTTTTCGTATTATAGATGGAAAATTTGAATGTCCAAATTCAAGCCCTTTTCCTGGTGTTGGAATTACTACAATCGAGTTAAAGAAAGAAATGCAAATGGGAATCTAACAGTGGTCGGTTTGTGCAAGTTCTCCAATGCTGAAGGGAAGGGGATTTGCGGCTGCAAATATACCGAAATCGAATTAGGATTTGTCCTGTGGAATAGTTTGTGGGAGTTTAGTGGGAAATTTTCCGTTTGTTCAAGATATTAAAGCTCTCGAGCATTCCGCAAAGATTGAAGAAGTGAATGGTGAGCTCGTACTGAAGTTGGATCCCGCTCTGAAGCGCTTCGTCTCAAGCGACCTGGTGCCTTGGTATGGCTGAAGACCTACGTCGAGCGCGCCTGCTGTGATTAGAAGCGCTGCTGGACCGGACTCTGGGCAAAAAGATTGGAGTTGCAGGTTAGTAAGCTTTTAGATATACCCGGCCTGATCCCCCCACCGTGAAGATCCGCTGGCCTCTCGGTTCTTTGGAATCGGACAAAGCTCGTGGTGCCCTGCCTGCCGAACTGGATTG
>SADC01000176.1:0-77525 GCA_004194705.1 Ditylenchus dipsaci
AAGCGTGTCAGTTTTCACTAAAACGTGGCACTTTTTCACTAAAACGTGGCACTTTTTCTCCAGAACGTGAAATTAATTGTTTTAAAAAACGAAGTAGGATCTTGCTCACAATTAATAAAATCTGAGTCTGTGTTTACTATTTTGAGATTAATTAACTCTAGCCATTATTCTACTGAACTCTAAGCATTTCGAACCACCCTAAACAACCTTTACTACCCTGAACATCCCAACTATCCCAGAATCTTCGACCTACTGCGACCTCAAAACTGAGAGTGGGTACTTCTGGTCGAGGTGGATATCCACCTGGATGATCTAAAAAAACTTTTCGTTGAAATCAACAAACAAACCATTTTTCCTAACTAAAAAATTCTGTAAGAAATGAGGTTTGTCAGAACTAAAATTGCAATTTTACCCACTTAAACCCCCAAACCAGAAGTGGTCATAGGTTCAGGTGGACATCCACATGACATCCCCCAACCAGAAATGGTCATAGGTTCAGTGGACATCCACATGGATGGCAAACAAAACATTGGTTCCGACTTATATTTATAAAAGAAATTGAGCTTGACAGGACTTAATTTGCGATATACCTACCTTAACCCAAAAACCCGGGTAGCTACCAGATTTGCCCACCTGGATACCCTGGGATATATTATTCAGTGAAATCAAAAAGGTTACGCTGTCTTTCGTACAATCGCGTGGGTGATTATGTTTGTTGAGACTAAAATCGTGGCCTAACTCACCTGAGCAGAAAAATCTGGAATGACTACAACCTGGGCCGTATGCATTGGCAGCTAGGATTGAGGATAGGATTAATCCTATCCTCAAGCCGATCCATATGCATTAGGATGGATAGGATTGAGGATAGGATTAATCCTATCCTCAAGCCTATCCGTATGCATTAGGACGGATTGGATTCTAGATCGGATAATTTCAGTGCATTAGCGTCAGCTGCCGAGTAGAGCTCTCGACATTAGAAATTATCCGATCTAGAATCCAAGCCGATCCGTATGCATTAGGACGGATAGGATTAAGGATAGGATTAATCCTATCTCCGATCCGTATGCATTGGAACACGGATTGAGGATAGGATTAATCCTATCCTCAATCCTAGCTGCCAATGCATACGGCCCCTGGTCATGTGGATACCACCTGGCCACTACCTACTAACTAGGATCTTGCACCTAGAATCGGATACCTTGTCACTTTTTCGGCACTAATAACCTTGTCCGATCTAAATACTCTTCGGTATGCACCACAACCTTTGAAAACCATTTTGAATAATTGTTGAAACCAACGCGATTTGAACATGTAACGAAAAGTATAGGATTTTTAAATTGAGGCTAAAAGCGTGGAAACACAAAAGAGTCTTAAATCCTAACTAGGGTTGTCGGCTCGGCGCGCCGATTTCGGCTTTTCATGCCGAAAAGCCGAAAATTTTCGGCTTTCGGCTCGGCCGGCCGAAAATTTCGGCTTTCGGCTCGGCGCGCCGAAAATTTCAATTTAAAATCATTTATTGTCCCGGAATGAAACTGTATGAATGAAATTTTTAGTAAAATACTGCATTAAATTTCGTGGGAATTCAAATTTTCTAGTCAGAAAATAACTTGGATTGCTCAGAATCCCACCCCGGAATGGTCAGAAGCCCCTGAAAGTTGGTTTTTTGGGGGTTTACTAAAGGGGAGTAAACTTTTTGCGAAAATTCGATTGAGCGGATCAGATTTCCAGTCAGATGCGCTAAATCGTTCAGAATTCCAGGTTTTTGGTGGTTTTGAGTGGTTCAGGGTGAAATTCTGAGCGATTTAGCGCATCTGACTGGAAATCTGATCCGCTCAATCGAATTTTCGCAAAAAGTTTACTCCCCCTTTAGTAAACCCCAAAAAACCAACTTTCAGGGGCTTCTGGCCATTCCGGCGTAGGATTCTGAGCAATCCAAGTTATTTTCTGACTAGAAAATTTGAATTCCCACGAAATTTAATGCAGTATTTTACTAAAAATTTAAATTTGACGGGAGATTTACATAATTTGACGGGAGATTTACATATTTTGTTTGAAATTTGAATTTGACGGGATAAAAAATAAATTCGACGGGAGATTTACATATTTTTGACGGGTGTTTTCACTTAGGCCTCAAACACAATGAGGAGTCTGTTTGCGGATGCTAAATCAGATTTGTCGCATGGAAATGGCCATAACTTTTTTTCAGATTTTCAAAAATTATTCTGTTATTACCATTTTGTAGCTAAGATTCAGGGCTACCAGAGGAGCATTTCATAAAGTAGATGTCTTTAAAAAATTGAGATAAAAATGAAAGACTCCGCCACAGACTCCTGCTTCAAATTCTAGTCAGGAGTCTTGGGCGGAGTCTTTCATTTTTATCTCAATTTTTCAAAAGACATCTACTTCATAAAATGCTCATCTGGTAGCCCTGAATCTTAGCTACAAAATGGTATAACAGAAAAATTTTTGAAAATCTGAAAAAAAAGTTATGGCCATTTCCGTGCGACAAATCTGATTTAGCATCCGCAAACAGACTCCTCATTGTGTTTGAGGCCTTATAGCCTTCTTTGAAACGGTTTCAAAGGTCCGTGAAACGGTTTCATGCAACGGTTTCACGAGTATAAAAGTGCCATTGTAAACCTGTTCTCATTCTCATTTTTGAAAACACTCGCGTATTTGTTTTTTTAAGCGAGCCGAACGCGAGTCAAAACAATACGAGCCATTTGTATCGCGAACCATTTGGCTCGCAAACAAAACAAATGGTTCGGCTCGCTCTTTTATGTGAGTTTTGAACGTCGATTTATTGTTAAAGACAAAAAAAGGACAAATAAAGTATTACTAGCTTAATGTTTGCAAAAAAATCAGTCAAAAAATTGAAAAAAATGAAAAATATAAACTAGATTGGGCTTTATTTCAACAAACAATATTTTCCGCGAGCCGAACCATACGCTTATTATAGATGCAAGCCAAATGGCTCGCGAGCTAAGAAGCTATTGTCACTTTGTTCTTTAACTTGGCGAGCCATATGGCTCGTGAGCTATATGGCTCGCGGACATAGCTATTGGCGAGCGAGCAGCTCGCGTCCTCTCAAAGGGACGCGAGCCACTGGCTCGCAAACGAGCCAAACGCACAACACTGGATAAAAGATTCGGACTGAATCGGACCGGAAAAAAAGATTAAGGCAGGAATATTCCCGCGAATATTCCCAAAAATATTCGGGTCGGTCTTATTCCGAACCTAGTACAGAGTTCATTTCTGCGTGAAAAGTTAAAAATGTTTCGGTTTTGAAAAGAATTTTACGTCGATTTCGTAAAAAGCGAAACAGCAATCATGATCGTTCGAATCTTTACTTTTAATTATTCTGGGCTGCTCGTGCCAGACTCTTTTTGTCCACATTGTTCAGTCAATTTTCAAATATAAGTTCAGTTTGCAAATCATCGAGACAGTTTTCAACAACGAAATGCAAGGCTACAATCCGCTGATTAATTATGTTACGGGACGCCAGACGCTCAGCCTCCGCCTCCTCCGCCGTCCGGGGCTGCAGGATTTGGACAGTTGATAACGCAACCTGTTCCTCCGACTTCAAATTACAAGTCTGTTTCGTTTGTTTCGCATAATTTCTTTTCGATTGGTTTCCTTTGCAGAAATACTCAGTTCATGTATCCCAGTGCTTCCACGGCCTTTCTCAGCTTTTTGTGCCCGCTATTCCGCAACAGTCTGGTTCACCTTTGGCCGGCTATGGACAACATCCAAAAGCTCCTGGCTCATTAGCTACAGGTTCCGTTTTTATCTTGAAACTAACTGATGTGCTTTTTTTTATCATTTTTAGGCTATCCCATGCTCAACATGCCGGGTTCACCTTCGACAAACAAAAGTAATGCACCTGGTCATGGCAGTGGAAGTATTTCTAAAGTTGGTGGCGTCAATTCAACTCCTCTTGGACTGAACTCTGGTTACTATGCTGGTGCGCTCAGCCTTTAAATTTGTTTCCAGATAGCGTAATCTTATTATTAGGCTATGAACATAATGTGATGGCGTCGTATTGGCAGGCTCAAAATTCGGGTCAGCCGAACAATTGGACGGGTGCTGGGAAGAGAGGCAGAGCAATTTTAGAGGTTTTTAGTTGAATACAAAACTATGGTCAAATAAATAATATTTCAGGACGTCAAGGATCGGTCATCGACAGCGTGAACCGCTTCCACAAATTTACTGCGAGCTTTGCAAGGTCAATTGTCAGGGGAATGAGTCACACAAGCTGCACGTAGAGGGCAAGGCTCACAAGCAAAAGGAATTGATGAGCAAAGGAGGAACTGTAGGTTACGCGGTGTATTGTTGATTGCACTCAATTTTTTCCTGTTAAGGTTCAGAATCTGTCACGTAACAAAGTGACTTTCAAATGCGATGTATGCCAAGTTATGTGTTCTGCACAGGATGCCTACGATGCGCATGTTAAAGGGGCCAAACATCAGAAGGTAGGATTGTGTGCTCTACGAATTTCAGTTTTGAAAACGAATTTCTAGACCATCGCCACGATGAAGAAGATGGGGCAGTCTCTTCCGTCTGCGGAACCCACTCTTATTCCTCCTAAGTATCCTCCTGCGACTACTCCAGTAATTGTTGCGGCCAAGAAGAAGATTGTGGGTGTCAGTGGGACGACGTTTGTGGCAGGAGCTAAGTTGAATACTACTGGTACTGAGCCCATCGATGTCTCAGTGCAGGTTGTTTTCTAAATTAGGTCACGTTAACTTGACACTTTGGAATTTTAGGAATCTCAGGGGACGGAGTCCAATATGAATCTGGTCGGGCTTGAATTTATCGAAGAAATCAATGGAGTGAAGGGAAAAACTTCTTACAAGTAATTTTTTTTCGTCATTTTTGCTTATTTTTTGCAAAAGTGTTTTTCAGATGCAAGCTCTGCGACTGCGTAATGTCTGGTTCGAATGAGAAAGTGAGTCACTTGAAAGGGAACAGGCACAAGATTCAGTACAAGGTTATTTTTTCTGTTTATTTCTCAGGTTTGTTATGTTAGATATCTTCAGATCAAGATCAATCCTACGCTCAAGGTGGAAGTCAAGACTCCATACGGTTCGTCTAAAAAGCGAGGTCGTCCAAGTGATTATTTTAATTCTGCAAGCGTAAGTGTTTAAAACGTTTGTATGACTTAGCTTTATTCCGCTTTTCTTAGGACAAATCAGAGTCGATGTCCAGGAATACTCTATGCCTATGCGTTCAGGGTTCCAGCAGCAGCCACAGTGTTTGGAGAGCAGCGAATGATCGACAGTGGTGGCTAAAAACGAATCTCTGCTTCCATCTAAAACCGATATGGACTTGATTGAGAAGCTTGTGTCTATGATAGAGCGCACTTTGAAAACATATCTGACAAATGGGCTGAGGAAGATAAGGCTGCCTTGGTAGGAGCCGATGCCCGAAAAGGATGCCTCCACTACTGAACCGACTGAAACTACTGATCCGAACGTTCTTTTGAAAGGGTTATGCGAGTTGGACTCATGGCCAAGAACTTGTTGCTAAGTGATGACAAGAAGTACGCATTTTCCAATCGGAAAATGCCACGGAAATTACTTTTAGGTTAATTTGCTAGTTCTCTGCTCTAAAATTCCGACAGAGTCATTAGTGCAGAAATTATATGATCTTTTCCCGACCATATCGAGGTAAATCACTTCTTCGTTTCGCCTGGAAACACTAACTTAACCTGCTTTAGAAGGAATACGCGAATCTTTTCGTTTGATACAGGACATATCTGCAGCTTCTCTGTTGGCGAGTCTTGACAATCTGCAGGTGGCTTGTCGAATTACTTTCACATCCGTACTTATGAGAATATTAGCTCAGTTTTGGTCTCTACATCTGGTAAAAAATTTTGTTTATTGAGGCAGATGCGCTAGATGGAACCTTTTAGATGGGACAGCCTCTAGCTATGCCGCAGTCGAAAAACCAGTGGATGCTTTGCCGGTCAAGCCTTGTTTGGACGCTTTGGATGAACTCAAACATGCTAAATACTACCAGGTTTGATATCTTGTTTGTGCTTTCGGTCATAATCTTTGAAACTTGCTATCATTAGTGGAGTGATTGAAAGGATAATGTATTAATTATTTATTTTAAGGTTAAGTGTGCCCCTCTCAGTTCGATGAATATCGTTCTCCGAATCATGCGTGACATAGGTAATCGCGTGAAAACTTGGACTCCTCTTTCGGAATGGGTGATTTTCTTTGACCGTCAATTATCTGTTACAGTGAAAGTGGATATTTAGGCCATGGAGCTGTTAACTGAGAAAGCGGTGAGCCTTGACTTTTGATATCACTTGATATGTCCTATTACCCAAGTTATTTTTTAGCTTTCATCGATTCGAATGTCGTTGGGCCCGGAGATGCTGTGCGCCGTGTTTTCGAAGTGATAGCTGGAGGGATTCTTGTGAAAGGTATGTTAAATTTTCCTAAAAAAATTCTTACGTGTTTTTAGGGTGCTCCGGGCTTCTTGATCCCTGTGAAAAGGAAGGATTGGATGTCCTGGGTTGTTTAACGGATCAAAACCGCGAGGATATCACTGCGAGCGCCCAACATGTATGCCTTAGATGGTTAGCTTTTATATTGGTTTGTTTAAGGCACTGCGCATGATCAGTTTCAATCAGATGTTCAAGGTTCTTTCAATTGATCGCCTTCCGGATAATAGCCATCTGCATGCATACAATCAAGGTGGACTTTTCAATAGAGGTGATGTTGAAAGAAAGAGAGCTCATGAGCTTGACGAGCAAATTTCTGCTGGTAGGTTTTCGATTTACAGCTTCACAATGCAGCCAATTATTTCGTTTTCTATAGACGGAAATTCGGATGCTAAGAAGGAAAGACGGAAGAAGTGGTTCAGAACCTCTAGAGATTTTTGTCTAGACTATCCCTGCGTATCGTTGATTCATTTGTTGTCGTGTAACCGGAATCTAGAATTTGTATGTCCTTATGCTGCTATAAATTTTGTTTCGAGGATCGTATTTTGTTTTCGTTTTGGCTGGTTGAATCAGGACATGGTCAATTCACTCCCTGTGTCAATTCTCTCCCCTGATCAATTCACTCCCTGGCCAATTCATTGAACGAAACTATTTTAAATATTGAACTAAAATTTTTTCTTTTTTGTAACTGCAGTTATATCTCTTCGGCATTGAAAACTGAAGTTAACTCACCTTAAAAGTGGATGACCACAAAATGCCTTAGATGATGTAATCGGTACATAGTTTTGTTAACCGGGGTTTACCGCATAAAGAAACCCTGGTGTGCATTAATCATATCATTGGAAGGGGACGATTGACCCGACCCAACTAAAAAGGAACGCTTTTTCGAGGACACGGACTTTCCCTGTAAAACCGTTTTCCTGTAAGCCAATTCCCTGTGAGGGACGTTTCCCTGTATGGAACGGCAAGGAACTGTAGCGTGAAGAAAATATGTAGACTCAACTTTTGATGAGGGATCGAAGTTTGTTGAGGGATCTATGTGTGGTACCAGTGTCGAGGTGTTCAGGTAGTGGGGCCTAAATTGTAGTGCTAAGTTGATGATACCCACATGATGGCACCCAGTTAGTGAAACTTCGTACTCGAGTGATTCGCATGGTCTCACCCAGTGTTAATGTTACCTTAACGTAGTAGTCAGTACTCAGCTAGTTTAACCAAGTGCTAGTACTCAAAGTTAAATATTTTAGACCATTTTTGTATTTGATTTGTATTTGATCCCTGTATTTGATGAGGTGGATCAGACCATGTTGAAAGCCGGATTACTGCCCGTGTAATACTCAGTACCGCCGAAATCAGTATTCTTATTTCTCCGCTGTCTGCTTCCTCCCTGACAGTAGCCACGCGGTATCTTTATTGCTTTTTTTCGGACTGCCTATTAGTAACTTTTTGAAATGCTTGTGCACAGGCACCGGCTCGCACATAGATTTAAAGCAATTGTTTATCTGCTAAAAAAAGTAATTCATCCAAAATGCCTTTGCTGCGTCTGCGGTTTTTAGTCCATTTTCAACTGGTCAGCTCCTTTTTTTGTTTTATTTTTGCTTTTTCTCGCAAGTTTGCGACTTTTGCGCACTTTTTACACATGCAAATTAATTATTCCGCGTCGAGTGGTACCAAAATATTAGCTGAACAAATGGCGGAATGCCATATGTTATAGAAAAGTCGTCGCTAAAAAATTCTTTAGACACCATGAAATTTATCAGGGATACCGTATTTCCTCTAATAGCAGCGCATGGGCTACTATTTTTCAATGGAGGCTTTGTGGAGGCTTTACAGGAGTTGCTTGGAAAACAATTCATCAAAGTTCCCCCAAGCTCACTATCAGGGTCCCTTCCTGTAAGTCCTTTTTTCGGTTGTTATCCTCTAATTTTATGCATTTGTCACTATGCTTTGCTCAGCAGTCTAGTCGCTGCTGTCACTTATAATTAAAAGTCAAAGATAACTCTTCATTTTTACAGAAGGATAAAGAGAAAATCATTAATCTACTTAGATACATACTAACAGGTGTAGTAAACCAGACGAGAATAGGAAAAGACATATTGCAAGTCTTGCCTCTACACCTTTTGTTTTACGACACGAAAGACAAGCCTGGGTGGTGAATGATCAATTTGAAGGCCGTGGACATGAGCGCAGGAATCACTCACAAAATGACCATGTTGGCATGTTGTTTAACCTTACAGCCTGTCATTTTGTTTTTTCAAATAAAGCAGCAGCACATGAAAGGAGACCAACGGCGATTCTAATCGCTAATTTGCTTACATGATTGATTGCCACTGCCCCTACCCCTCTTTCGGTTCTATGTAAACTTTAAAGAATTTGCAGGCGCATAAGTATTTATCAAGACAATAAATTAGTGGGAATCTGTAGCTAAGGTGTGGAACTGATTTGGCGTCGAAAAATTTGGCGGAGAGAGACAATATCTATGAGCCCATTCAAAATTTTTTGCTTAATCATTCAACTTCTGTACGGATTTTTCAGCTTGGTTTATAACAAAACAAGGCGATGTTAAAAAAACTATAGCTTATAGCTTTGTTAAAAACCAAGTTGAAAAATTCGTAAGTAAATCCAACGATTAAGAAAAAAAACTTAAATTGGCGGGGGACAGCCGTTGTCGGAGACGGCAATGGCCCTAAAAAGTGGTTATAAATTTCCAGTGTTAACCCTTATTCCAAAAATTTTTGGGCTATGGGCTTATGCGGTATTCGTAGAGTTTTTTTTGGTGTAATCAAAAAGTTTGAGAGAGATTAAGTTTTTCGTGAAAATGACATACCGTATAACCTCTTTTAACCCCCCAGGGGAATTATTTATCAACCACCCTCGGAGGGTGGGAGATTATTAGAGGTGGAGGATTAATAGAGGGAGAGGGTTTATATTTCAACCTCCCAGCGCCGAAGGCGCAGCAATTTAAAAAAATATTATTCAGAAAATTGTAATTCTAATTTACGGAATTTAAATTACGTCTGCATTTTAGTCCTCCGAGCCGTTACTACTCATTTGCGCAAAACTCATTTGCGCAAACTCATTTGCGCAAACTCATTTGCGCAAAACTCATTTGCGCAAAACTCATTTGCGCAAATTTTTTGAAGTTACAGGTTCGAAAATATTACTACCCAGGAGTTTTACCTGAGTTCTTCAACCTGGGTACGACCACGTGGGTAGAACAAAACCAAGTGGTCGTCCACTTGGATTAAAAAAATTTTTACGTTTTTCATGTTCCAAAACCTTTTTTTCTGAATTGATTTAGGCGGGCGACGGTGAATTCATCCAAGGTGAATTCATCCAACGGTGAACTCATCCAATTTTTTGTCTTGACACGTTTTCTTTAAATATTTTTCGTTCCGCCTATTCTATTGACATTACAACCAACCAATTTATACAATTCTAACATTTTTTTATACATTTTTTCATAATAGTGCAAGTATGGTAGCTATGGCCCAACCACCATGATAGACCAAGATCCACGAAAATGCACCCGAACCACCAAAATGGCCCTTGAACCATGTGAATAACTTGTACCGTTAGGATGGACGACGAAGCACCAGGATGGACCCTACACCACGTGGTACACCCGAGCCATCCGTATTTGCCTAAACCGTAAACACTTAACGAAAAGCGACAATGCAGCTGCGACACCAACAAAGAGTATCCAGGAGAGGATACCGAGATGGGGCTACGAGGGAAATGGTACCCAGGTGTGAACATACATTTATCCAAGTAGCGTCACCCAGGCCGTCATGCCCAACACGTAGTTATTCAGGTAGTGGCACTCAGATGGAGTATCTCAAGTAGGGGTACTAAGAGGCAGTACTAAAGAGGTAGTACCTAGAAGCGAGTGCCCAGGAGCAAGCACGCATCCAGGGGGGGGGGGTAGCTAACCGGGCTAAGGTGGCTCTATGTAAATTCGCCGACTGGAAATTCGCCGACACGAATTCGCCGACAGGTAAATTCGCCGACAACTATACCAATAATTATACTAAAACTGATATTTCTTAGAACCGAAGTACTAAGTCAAACTTCTCTACGCTTTTGGCCGGAGCGCCTTCTAGTGAATAAATTAAAAGAGCATACCCGTGCGTTTCAAAAAGTTAAGGCCTGGACCAGAATTTTTTTTTGAATCGCCCCATTTTTCACTCGTTTTGCGACAAATCTAATATTGATGACCTTATATAATTTAAAAAACTAGAAAGAAAACTTTAAAAATCTGGATAAAAACGCATGTAAAACTTGATCTAGAAAGAAAAAATAGTGCTGGTCCGCGCCTTTTCTCCGTGTCGGGCACGACTGCCCAGCGATTGGGTACACATTGGGACTTGGGTACAGCGGTTGGGTACAATTGCGGTTGGGTACAGCGATTGGGTACAGTTTAAAAATTAGTTTTCAATTTATTTAGTCCCACCGATGTTTTTTGAAATTTTTTCACTTAGGCTTAGCCTTAGGTGCAAGGTAGACCAGTGCTCGATAGGACCGTTACCACGCATTTGGGCCCGATTTTAAGTTCCATATTTTGAAATTATAAATTGAAATGTATCAATATGTTACTGTTTATAATAAAATTGTATTCATTTCAGGTCCGAATACTTTCCATCGAAATTTTGACTTTTCTAGATTTTTACCTGCCTGCCTTCGGCAGCAACCTAATTCAATAGGAAGCCCCTTTGGGGGTACATGGTCCGGGATAAGGCTGACCCTTTGGGGGTACATGGTATGGGATGCGCCCAATGCGTGTCAACGAAGCGGCTTAAGGTCAAACGTCCGTGGCCCGAATTGACAAATTTCAATTTATAATTTAAAATATAGAATTTTAAAATCGGGGCCAAATGCGGTGTGCCCAATGCGGGTGCCCAAATGCGGGTGCCCAAATGCGTGATAACGGTCCTATCGAGCACTGGTCTACCTTGCACCTAAGGCTAAGCCTAAGTGAAAAAATTTCAAAAAACATGCGGTGGGACTAAATAAATTGAAAACTAATTTTTAAACTGTACCCAATCGCTGTACCAACCGCAATTGTACCCAACCGCTGTACCCAATCACAATTGTACCCAACCGCTGTACCCAACCACAATGTGTACCCATCGCTGTTTTACCGTCGGGCACGGCTATGCTCCTTTTAAGAGATCATAAAAAACACGAACAACCGCAACAAACAATGCAACACAACACTGACGAGAAAACAGAATTTCATACCGTATTTAAAAAGAAATCGTGTCGGGACAAAAAATTGGATGAATTCACCGTTGGATGAATTCACCGTTGATGAATTCACCTTTGGATGAATTCACCTTGGATGAATTCACCTTGGATGAATTCACCTTGGATGAATTCACCTAGAGCCGATTTAGGCATGCAAAATTGTTTGTCTACTCACAATAATCCACAAAAGTTTAAGGTCGACCACCTTGGAGTGGGTAACTACCCGCGGTATGATATTCCCAGTTGTTTAAACAGCATTTTGGTCTTAACAAACCGTGTTCAGGACACGATTTTTGGGGACACGGACAATCACCGTACGGACGATTAAATAAAAATTTAGCAATCTGATCGATGCTAATATAGAGCTCGTATATAAAGAGTTAGCCCTTATCCCGGACCATGTACCCCCAAAGGGTCAGCCCTTATCCCGGACCATGTACCCACAAAGGGGCTTCCTATTGAATAGGTTGCCTGCCGAAGGCAGGCAGGTAGAAGGAGAAGAATCTTAACCAAAATTAAATGGGGCTCAAATGCGGGGCTCAAATCCAAAGGGCTCAAATGCGTGTTAACGGCTCACGGTGTTCCGATTGACTCATTGTAATAATAATTGTATGTAAACTGACGGTGAATTGTCCCAGACGGTGAATTGTCCCGACGGTGAATTGTTCCGGACGGTGAATCGTCCGTACGGTGAATTGTCACGTACCCCGATTTTGGATAGGGTACATTGATTTTTTAATACTTTCAGCTTAATCCAAAATATCGGATTCTAGAGGTGAGTGCTTATTCAAAAGAAGTACCAGGTGGATCTTCTATCCAACCTGAGGTTTACTGGTCTTATAAAAACTAGTTTATGGTTGTTATTCAAGAAAAAATAATTTCTGCTACCACCTGGATTCGAACCTGTAACTTTAAAAAATTTGCGCAAATGAGTTTTGCGCAAATGAGTTTTGCGCAAATGAGTTGCGCAAATGAGTTTGCGCAAATGAGTTTTGCGCAAATGAGTAGTAATCCTCCGAGCAACATACAACTCGCTTTAATGCACCGATTCACACCTGGTTGGAAGTTTAAGGTGAATTACAAGCGAAAGGATATTTTGATGAAACTTTTTGTTCGCGTATTCTCGCAGAGCGCACCCATGTTCCTCATGAATCTGCTTTCTTAGCTTTGAAGGCTAACAAAAATTATAGGAATTACTCTTGGAATTCTTGGACCATAGGTCAGTTATCGAAAAAATGATAAGGGTATTGAAGTGTTTAGATTTTGAAGGGCCAGTAGACCTATTTTTTGTTAACCTTCAAAAGTACGAAGCGGGATTTATCAGGAGCTCGGGCATGCTCTGCAATATGATCGAAGTTCCCCCAGGTCAGAGTCATGGCCCCTTTCTTGGTAAATTAAAATAATAATGAAAAAAAAGGCCTGTCATAACATAAGCTGAGAAAAACAATACTTGGACGAAGAGTCTGTATGTGCAGGTTGAGCTTTATGCGAGTCAGGTCAGGTCTTGCGCGAGTTGGCTTCAGTGAATTAGTCCTTGTGCGAGTTGGGCTTTTACCCGTCCCGCGTGTATGGACGTCTCATTTTTCTTAGTTTTATTTCTTTCATGTGACTTTTTTGTATTGCAAAAATCGACTTCAGTAGTACTACTGCATTCCTACAAGGGCAAACCTCAGACCCTAGCGGTGTAGAACTCTCCGACCAATCTTTCTCGTCACTTCTGATAGTGATGCCGAGTATCTCAACTCAGAAAAAATAAATAAAAGTGGCCCCCTTTTATTCCCTTCCCCTCACAATACAGCCCTTATTCCCTTTTAAATTCAAAAGGCGCCAATTAAATTTTTCAAATTTTGACTAAAAAACCATGATACCCCCCTGTGGATCGAAATTTTTTTTTTCTCAGAACCAAAAAACAGCCGGCTTTCTCATGAAATCGGGGTCGAGAAACACGAATATGAAGTTATCTCCTCCACCTGATCAGTCCTGATCAGCCCCCCCCCCAACGCCGACCCACTTTTGATGACAATTTTGAAAAACCGATTGCATATTCGTGTTTCTCGACCCCGATTTAGGCGCGAATTTACCAATCGTTTCCGGTAAAGTGAAAATTTTTTTTTTTCAAACCACAGGGGGGTATCATGGATTTTAGTCAAAATTTGAAAAATCAAATAAGCGCCTTTTGAATTTTGAAGGGATTAAGGGCTGTATAGGGAGGGGAAGGGAATAAAAGGGGCCACTTTATGGCAGAACGTTAGAAAAAAATATATTGGTATATTCTGGCTGTCTTACCATGTTTTTCAACTCGGGCCGTGGCAAAAATAGACTCTATATGCATTTTATAATCAAGTGTACTTCTCGGAATCATGTCTAAGGTAAGTGCGTGCGCGCATCTCTAACTCTCAAGCCCCCTGCGCCCCCTTCGGGGGGAATTATGTTTAAGGGGCGCAGGGGGCTTGGTTGCTTGGGGTTGAGATGCGCACACCCACATACCTTAGACGCAAATCACTCGAAAGTGACTCTAGATGCATAAAGAAGTAATTCATACCAAAGCTTCTTTATGCGGTAGGCCCCAGTTAACAAAACTATGTTAAAATTCCATCTTTTTTGGGTATCCAGGTACCCTTTCACGTTGGATTGCCTTGGGGACCAAGGCAAAAAGTCAAATTTTGGCCAATTTTTTTTTCAAAAAATCCATTTTTTTATGTGGAAAAATGTCAGACAATATTTTTTTTTGTTTTAAAGCATATAAAAATTACTTAGGAGTCGTTTAATAAACACTATTTTAAAGTAACCACTTAGTCAGTTAGCCCTGTGGAGCGAGCCGCGTTAATCTCATGCTACGAGAGCTAGACCTAAGACTACGGCAGAATGAGAGAACTCGGTACCGGCCTCACAACCGTTATTTAAACATCCTTGCTTACGCCAAAAAATCTGCGGAAGCCCTTGGCAAAAATTTTCGAATTTTTTCAGGTTTTTTTGGGCCACCCTGTACATGTGTATCAGGGAGGAGAATTAAATTATATGAAAAAAGTACATTTTCCAAAAAAAAAGTAGATTTCAACTACTTTTGAAGAAAAAGGTGATTTTATCCAGTGCTTATTGCGATTTTGAAAAGAAAAAAGATTTTGGACTAGAATTTTCAAAAAAAAAAAAGAGGTTTGGGGCCTGAAAAAGTACAAATCTTTAAAAAAACTAGAATTCTCATTCCTGATGTATATGAGCTATCCAGTTGGTTTTCTGTTTACAAAATTCAGCAAAATTAGACCTTTCAGAAATACAGAAAGTGCTTACTGTTTTGGCGCACCATTCGCCCCCCCCCTCCCCCCTCCATCATAACCGTTAAATAGTCCAAGAGATGTGTGGTGGTGCTTTGTTATTATTCCCTCAATTTCCTCCTGAAATGATATGCACAATTTCTTCCATCCAACTGGCCAGCCAGCTTTCAAAGAAAAAGAGGAATTTGACAGTTTAAAACAATGGGGGATAGCAGTAGCACCAATCAAGCCTTTAAGGCGGCAGGAGGGAATCTCGACGGGATGATTTCTGAGGGCGCTCCATGGTGCTAATACTGGTGTCACCCCATCCACCCACAGCCCATTATTCTTCATTTGGAGGAGGGGGGGGGGCTGGTGTGAATGGCCAATGATAAATCTTCAGGGGATTTGTTTCAAAATTGTGTGTCTCCTTCCTGCCCTTTCGTCTGCTTCTCTATGTTGAAGGAGTTAAGTATGGGAGGAGGAGCAGGAAATGGGAATTACAGTGCAAATAAGACTTTTCAAAGGCCTTTGAGATTAATTCAAATGTTTTCATTTTTTAGTTAAATTATTATTTTGAATATTAAAATTGATTGTAAAAAAATATTATTTGTAACTTGACATTTTGAGACATTGTGAAATTATGTAGTCGAAAATATTTGGTCAACTAAAAGGATACATTTCTAAGTTTTGAAATCCAAAAGTGAGCAGCACTAAAACCGCAGTCTTGTCCTCCAATAAGCACACACTCTATTAGTTTGTAAGAAAAGAGGGGTGAAATTTGAACAGATTTTAAATCAGCTTGGTCTTTCTTCTGTTTTGACATTTTTGCAAAAAAGCTGGTTTTCCTCTGAGGTTTTTGAAATTTTATTGAAAACAATTGTTTTTAGAATTTTCGTATACGAAATAATTCTAAAAAAAAGAAAACTACACGAAAAATGGTTGAAAAGATTCAGGGTGATTCTTGACTCTCTGGTATATTTAAAAATAACAAAACATTTCCATTTCTCCTACCAAGACCCCACAACTTCTATTTTGATGTTTTGTCTTATTATGCATTTATTCCCTAGGAATAGTTTTGGTAAAAAAACTGAAGTTAAAGGGCCTGCAGCTTTAGCCTTCAATCAATTGATTGGGCTGGAAATTATTTAGCTTTGGTGTGTTGTTGTTGAATGGCCTAGCTCCTTTCTTCCTTCCAACCTTTTGTAACTAAACTATTTTGTGGTGGTGGTAGCATGGGAAAACTTTTTCTTCCAAATCTTCAAAGAATATATTTCAATAGATTTACCACTCATTTTGATCCTTTGTTTTTACGGAGTTTTGCCTGTTGATTGTCCACATTGGACCACACACACACAGTCTGTTGTTTTTGTATTCAGTGGTTTTTAATATCACGAAAAAGCATTTTTTTCAATCAAACTCGGCGTTTTGGTTATATATGTTTTTTAAATTTCTGATCTTAATTATTATTTTTAATTTTTCATGCCTTTTTCATGTTTTTTTCAAACTTAAACTTCTAATAAAATGTCTATTATTCTTTAATAGACAAAAAAACCACAATTTGACCGTGTAAGGGGGTTCTAAGGTGATTTCATTTGCTTCCGAAATAATTCTTGTATCTAGTTGGTTAGTTGTGCCTTTTAATTTTTACTCAAAAACAAGTTATAGTGACGAAAAAATAGGTGGCTTTTCTTGGCGAAAAAACATTTTTGCTAGGGATTGCGAGTCGGAGCAAGCTGTGATTTCGAGTTGGAAAATTTGAGAAACCATGTTTTTGCCCATGAAAAAAAATTTACCCAAATAAATCTAATCGAAAAAAAAACAAGTGATTTAAACTCAAACATCCAGTCATAAATCATATTTAGTAGTAATAAATAGTTGGTTGTGGTGGATTGAGTGAAGGCCACTCTCCTCCAGTACTGTAAACACTTTTGGCCATAATTGGTCATGAATTAAGTTTTGAGTGAGGTTGTGAGTCAATATAGCAGCAAGTGTGATGTATTCATTACACAACATGATGATGGTTAATAATCGCTCAGTCAGCCAACTGATTTATTGCTGGCTACATCCTCTGATTATTGTCTATTAGTTTACCATAGTACAGCCACAATATTAAACTATTTTTATGAATGAAAAGTATTTCAAAGCTCTATGTGTAAAGATTTTGACTTATTTTGAAAGTAAATGAAAATATCGCAGGAACATTGAGATTATCCAATAATTGCCTATTAAATGTTATATGAAAAGACGTTTAGAAAATGAGTGAGCAGCGAAAAGGCGCGGCATAACAAAAGGCGGAACTGAACAAAAATTGGCTGAGAGCTAAAGAAAAAAAGAAAGACCACCTTGCACAGAGACACTGAACACGGCAATTTTGCTATCAGAAAAGTTTAGCATAGGAAAAAGTTGCTCTACAGCAAAATAATTTTAAATATTTTCTAATAGTATTTTTTCGTGGATTTTAAGACTTGCCATGAAGAACAAATTAGATGTCAAATGTGAAACTTTAAAAGTTAGCCGAAGGGTGTATATTAGGGTAGCTCGCGGTCGGTTAATTTGGCCTTACTCGGTTATTGGTTAACCAGATTTTTGCGTACCCGGTTAGTCGGTTGGTTAGTAAAATACCCGGTCAGTTAACTCAAAAAGTCTCATGAGTTCCTCAATTAACTTAAGTTTATTTCAACGTATTTTATTTGAGGCACTTTCGCTTTTGCTCACCATCACTTGGTTCCAGCGAGAGGAACTTTCAAATTTTTGCAATTTTTCGCGACATGATTTTCTGATAATATTTTGTAATTAAAAACTAGCGAAAATAAGAGACGAAAATATCATATAGCACTTTATTAAAAATGATTTCTACTGTTTTTTTCTTCTTCGTAAGAACAAATTTTTTTACAAGATTTTGTTCCAAGTACTACCTTTTTTGAAGCTTATTCTATCCAGTGCATGAACCGGAATAACCGACGGTCATTGAACCCGGTTATCGGTCAACCGTTTTTTTCGAACCCGATTATTCGGTCGGTTAATTTTGGCAAAAACCTTGGTCGGTCGGTTAACCAACGCGAGCTACCCTAGTGTATATCGTGAAAAACCTGAAAATCTCCGAAATTGTGGAGAATAATACAATCCTAGCGAGCAGGCTTTTTGTTGGCTGCGAGGCTCTTTATTCAAATAAAAAAGTATTTGGCAAAATGTGAATTCTCGTAATTTCTCGGTCTAGGCTATATAAAAATATATCATCAGATATTTTTGATAAAAAAATGTCGTACCCGGTGGGAGAACCACATTTTTAAGAGAATCGCTAAATTTAGTCTCTCTTTAGACGCAATATTCCGCCAGAGAACGTTCTTCACATAGCCTTCTTATAGTGTGTGGCTTCAGCACTCATTTTGAACACCACCTTACACTCTTATATGCAAAGAAATATCCCGTCAAAATTCTACCAATCCAAAAAGTCATGACTAAATCTCTTGAACTGTTTATAAACGGCCGCCTTATATATGTCACGAAGCTTCAAATTTATAAAGAAGACTTTATCAATAAAGAGGCGTGCGTCTGTTTACTAAACGCATTTTCGGCTTCCATGGCCTTTGTTTGGGCACTAGGAGTAAGGGCAATGCTTTAGGCCTTTCAAGCTACAAAAAGGCATAACGACAGTCATAATAGGCGTCCAATGGTAAATGCTTTCCTCCACCTCAGGCTACCCTGACCCTTTTGTAAACTCATTTTACTTTCAGTATAGAATTTTTTTCATTATGTTTTATGTTTAATTGAGAATTATTTACAACTTTCTTTCATTTACTGTATAGGAGCATACTAGTCATAGCAAAAAAATGAGAGAAGACTAATTTTTCTTGGAGCACTCCAGCCATTTTTTGCTTGAAGTCTATGCAAATTGGTTTTTTTCCTTCTTTGCTGTTGACTGAGCTAATAATGGAGGGAATAACAAGTTTCTAGCTTCCACCCATTGTCCACAACTTGGCAGTTTTTTGCCCTAAATGTTTTGATTGTCTTCGACAAAAAGATAAGCAAGCTTTTCCTAGTAGAAAACACCAAATTCAGATGCTTATTTTGGGAATTTTTAGTCGTGATAGTCGACAGCAGGTCATTTTGAATTACGCACTTCGCTTACTTGAAACTCAAAAGACCAGGGTCGCCATCCAGAATTTTGAAAACCCTAAACTTTTTCGCCAAAAACCTGGTCAAAAACTGGCATTTTTAGTTAAAAACCTTGTCAAAACAGAGTGGCAAGAATTGAGCAATAAAATTTGAGATCACATGATTTTTAATGCAATTTGAGAAATTGTGAGATTCGAACTGCAAGAAATGCGACCGAAGATTTGCGATTTATCTTTATGTACTGCAAGGTTTGCGCCTCACTATATGCAAACCAAGGTATGCGACGCGGAAATTGCACCGCAAGTTTTACGACTGTTAGACAAGAGACTGTGAAATTTGAACTGCAAGATTTGTGCACGAAGATTTGCACTGCATTTTTTGTACTGCTAGATTTGCTAGATTTTTGCGCCGCCACATTTGTACTGCAGCCAAAATTGCGTTGCGAGTCTTATGATTGTTAGATAAGACACTGTTAAATTTAAGCTGCAAGATTTGAGACACAAGATTTGCGCTTCATATTTGATTCTTTGATTTCGAAGGCTTTTGCAAGTTTTATTTTGAAAGTTTGGTCGCAAAATTTGCAAGTTTTCCGATGTTTTTTGATTATTTTTAAAAAAACCGTGCAATTTTGCCCATTAAAAATCTTGCGTCGCAAATCTTGCAGTACAAAAAATGCGGCGCAAATCTTGCTTCGCAAACCTTGCAGTTAAATTCTCACATTTTCTCATCTAACAGTCGTAATTATTGCAAGGGAAATATTATGGATCTTATATTGGTGTGCAAATCGTGTGACGCAAAATATGTTGTTTGTAAATCATCTGTCGCAATCTTATTGCTCAAGTCTTGCGATGCCGCAAAAACATGGCAAATTGAAAAAAATATAGAAGCTTTTTGAAATCTTGTATTTTGTTAATTATAAATTCGTTTTGTGTAATGTGTTTATAATCTATACCGTAAACACTTTTGCTTACAATTGCGAGCGTTTATAATTTTATTCTACAGAATCCTAAGTGAAGTGGCCCGAAAATTCGGAAATCGACCGGGCGAGAGCGGTCAGGCTTTTTTTTGATCACCCTGTATACTGACTCCTACTTTTCGTCTATTCCAATAAAAGCTTTTTTGGTTACTCGAGGAACATGGTTTTACATCAGTTACTAAAAATACCCCTAATTTCAGCCCCTCCAGTCAAGTTCCCACGGTAAATTAGCCGTCTGAATTGCAGTTGTTGTGATAAGTCGATAATCACCGTTACAAACCTAACCAAGGAGGGGAAGTTGTGCTGTAGTAGTAATAGCAGTTTACTGTCCTCTCTTTTCCAATATTAGTCTCTCTTCTTCCTTGTGTTTTCCTGGGAATTCCTCATTGTTTTTGTGGAGTTGTTGTGTGAAGAAGCAATTAATCGCTTGCCTCAATCAAAGGGCACAGTGGCAAGTGTGGATTTAAGTCTCATCCACTGCTTGGCCAATCATCTAGGGAATTGCCAGTTAATTTGGTTCGAAATTAGAATAAATAAATTGCTGGATAAAGACAATTGATGTTTTGGATTACTGTAAATTACAGTTGACAATAAGGTAAACTATTTGACTAAATTTCTTTGGTTGAAGAATGTGGCGGACTGAAGTGTTTTTTGTGGGCCTAACTAGGCTGCCTTGCTCACCCTCTAATCATAACAAACACCCACATCATCTGAGATAGATTTAATCGGCGCATCTTTTCGTTTTGATAGGGTTGATTTCAAGCGCTGTTTGGTATAATAATTGCATTTATTTTTAATTGGAAGAAAAAAAGCCGCTATTTTGCTGTTTATGCTTTGGGTTGCACAACACCTTTAGTTTGATGGTTTCTTCAGTGTCCACAAAGAAAATTGAAAGTTCATAGTTTTAAGAAGCACATATTTTGTGACTTTTATGCATGGATCTACAGAAATTAAAGTTTTCAAATTATTTTTTTATCAAGTCCTTCACTAATTTGAGGCAAAATTGTAAAGATGTGTTTTTTGAAAAAGCAACTAAACTTTCTGATCGTTCCTGATTGGAGATTTGTAGCTGACGGCTTGAAATATTGCGATAAAAAATAATTTCTGGTTTTAAAAAGGTGTAAGTGACGTCTCGAAAATGCCTTTCGTACAAAAGATGGAAAGACTAATAGATCTTCTCCTTCTTGTGGACAATAGAACCCGCAAGATCTATGAGTCTTAACGCCAAAACTTTTGCTATACAGAAAATATTTGCAAAGTCGGAACCAGGCTGGCGAAAATTGTAATTAGAAAAGTTGGAATAAAAATTGGGCATGGCGAGAATTCCGCAAGAGACTATTCCGTGGTGCATAATTTCATAGCGAAGAATTCCGCAGAATGTTTATTTTTACGTCTCTGCTAGGGAAATCCAAATTCAAAGAATCCGGTGTCTGTGTTTTGTCAAAAATAAAAATTCAGCAAAATTATCTTCCGGGGAATTGTCTTTCGCGAAATTCTCGCCTTTTCACAAATTGTCGGACCCTGAACGCAAACGAACTTGAAGTCGTGTTCTTATATCGAGACTAAACTGTAAATTTGCACGCGAAATTGGCGATTTAGACTAAAATTTAATTGATTACCTAGTTAGTTGCTAATTGAAAAGAATTTATTTCTTGACTGAAACTTTTCTGTGATAAGATTTATTGGCTCTACCGGAGAATCCGGTCCCTTTTTTGGGTTGGTCCCCCCTATTGTTTTTATTGAAAAATGCCTTGGTCCCCCTGTTGTTCTGAAAGTTATCATGGTTTAGGTGATTATGTTAACTGTAATAACCATGATCGCTGTAATCACCATATTATCATAACTATAATTGACAGAGAGGACCAAGGCATTTTTCAATAAAAAACAACAGGGGGACCAAGGCAAAAAAGGGACCGATTCTCCGGTAGACCGATTTATTCACTGATAATTATTTCCCTAACACATTTTCCATAATTTCGCATTATATAGACAAAATCAATGTACCATGCAAATGATGTAAATTAACAAATTTTCGTCCTTCTGCACATTTTTTTAAAATCATTTCAGCCAAACAACAGGAAGTGTCTTATTTCTTGTAACTACTAAACATTCCCTCGGATCAAGATCTCTATCGCCGCTCCACCAACAGCTACTACATATCCACCACCCTTGTAAATAAAAATAGGAGGCGGACAAAATAGCCAACACAACAAAAGGGTCTGCTCGAGAACAGCAGCAACGCTTCAAATAACTCTGCCCTGCTGCTGCTGCCAACAACATTGTTCATTGGGGCAGCGATACCCTGGCTTATAACCCAGAGAAAGGCAGGAGGGAGTGTAAAGGAATGGGGCGGAGGCAGGAGGAGGATCTTATCGTAACCCAGCATTTGCCTCCTCCCTCCTCCTGCTGGAGTACCGGTTGCTACCTCCTCACTCATGATCTGATTAAGTGGAGGTTGTGTGCTCCTGTTGGTTTGGAACCATCACCACTACTACTTGTTATTATCAGAGTTGATCAAAGCTGGTGGCAGCAGCCATGATGATGCTATCAGCCGCACCACTTGCGGCCAGATATAATCACTTTTGCTCAATTTGATTACCATCTGAGGCTGGCTGGCAACAATATGGCCATGATAGCATCTTATCAATTTGACTGGGAGAACATCTTTTTTCGGCGAAGGGACAGCCCCGTTGCCTGGTTTATCACGTGGGGCTGATCTAAACAATCGATAATGGTCTTCTAAAATCTGGAATTTGAAATTTTTGAAGCCCATATTTTTTTCATTTGTAGTTCACAGTGAAAAAAAAAATTAAATCCAAGGTGCGTGGAATGGTAGCAGAACCTCGACGCATAGGTATTTTTACGGCTCAGAGAAGGCTTTGAACAGGGACATTTAAAGTATTTACTACATTTTTTTTGACTTATTATATATATCTTCAGCTAGAAAAGTGTGATTTGGATTGAATGGATATCTGGGGGGCTGGATTGCCTGAGGCAGGAAGTGCCACAACTCACTGACGAACTCATTTTAATCGCTTCAGGTTCTGCTATTGTTTTGCTACTATTTGGTGTCACCTGTCCTTTCTTGTTGCTCATATCTTCTTTTAACTATTCCGCAACTTAAAAATTGTGTGTTCTCTCTGATATTCCTTTTTTTTCGAAACCCACAAATATTTTTTTTACAAAAGACTTTTGGTATGTCAATACTATGTTATCTGTACGTGTTTAGTGCACCACCATTACATATTTTCGGGATCTACAAGATACTTTTAATAATTAATAAGCGTTTAGCTTGTGGTCGACATCTTCACCTTCTGTCGCCATCCCAATGACACAAGAGGAGTTCAAATTTGCCGTGGGGATTCTCAACAACACCAGCAGCAGCAACTGTACATCCATCAACAACAACAAAACCTGCTCAGTCAACAACGCTCCACTATGGAACATAACAATGATGCTAGACAACTGGACGTGTCCATGCATCAACAAGAAAATTCACTAGACTCCAGCCATGCAGGCGTCGTACATATTGACGACCATGTTTCTGTGGGAGCTGAAGCTGGAGAGGAAAATGTAAGTGAAGTCGTCCCACACGAACCACCGCCAATATGTCTTGAAAAAAATTAATTGTAAGCGGGCAAAGCATGGTGGGATTCAAAAGTAATATTAGGGACCTGAGAACGCACTCCGGTTTACCATGTTGTCGGAAAAGCCCGACATTTAGTCTTAGAAATCAACGCCTCTCTGATGGATATCAAAAGACGATACTCGACTGGTTATTTTGGTATAGGTCTATTTTGAAACCAACTTTTTATTGAAATCCATTTTTCGAACAATCTGGTTCATTCTCAGGTTTTTTCTCTATGATTCAAGATTCAAAGACATTCTTCGGATCGCAGCACAGGATTTGAGTCTAAAATTGGTTACGGCGGAGTTCGGAACCTGTTCGCACCAGTTTTTTTATACATCACAGAAATATGAATTAATTTTTTTCGAAAAGGTCATTACTAGAGAAAATACATTTATTTATAATTATTCAGCTGATGTTCTCTCCAGTCAAGCAGCCAGCATCAGCCATCTACAATGCCAACACCGCACAGTCAAATCCTGCAAACAACCAAATTTACTACCCAACTCAAATCAAGGCATCCACTGATTACAGTAAGCTATACACCACTTTGAGACAGCTCGAAAAAAAATTAACCATGTTCAGTTTCAAATGGAGGTCAGTTGTATGGTGGCCAATTCCTGATCTGGAACTGCAACCCCACTCAGCATCCAGCTGCTCCTATGGCTAATTTAGGTAATAGTGGTCCAACACAAAATCATTCGGTGGAGAGCTGAATTCGATGGCCACAGCCGCTGCTATAGCCCCTGCACACATGTTTGGAGGGGAAGACCCCACAGCCACTACTATGTTCATGGGTTAGTCAATGAATGCAATCAATTACATTTATTACGTTTGTATTTCAGCCCAAAACCCTATGAACTACAACTTTTTCCAAAGCAACATGTACGGAGGCGCTCACCAAGACTCCTACTACAACAACCCAGCTTCGGGCAGCAGCATCATTCCGTGGCCCAGCAACAACAACACCACCATCGTCTCAGCAACTGCAGCAGTGGTGAAGGGAGTAACGCCAACAATGAAGAGGAAACTGGCTCTGCCACTGCATCTTGTTCTTCTCCGCAAGGTGGTGGAGGCAGTGTGGATGCAGACCACTGCCACTCCCAACACCAAATGATCAAGAGGTTGAATGCAGGTGATATGGACACGCTTGAAAATGCAACTAATCTGGGCTCTACAGGTGCCAACAGATGTAAAAAGGTAAGTAAAGTTTAGAGACGATTTTACGGTCTGGGGCTTCAATAATAGTGGATTCGATGCCTTTTTGATAATTCAAATAGTAATTTATCGAAAAAGACAGCATATGAAGTGCAATGACCTTTTGTTTGAGATACTTAGATAATTTTCAGGGTGCAATTCGGGGTGCAATTAAATCTGCACGATTGAAAAATAATCCTGAAGATTTTTGGAATAAAAAGTGTCCAGCACGCATTTAGCGTGTGAAATTCTCACTGCCAGCGATGGACCTTTGACATCTTTTTATCTACAATTTGCCAGAATAATCAAACAAAATTAAAACAAGGAATCTTGACTCATTTTTCTCATTTTCAGTTTTTTGAATTTCGGTATTCAAGGTCATAAAATTGAATAAATTCAAAGGCACCATGACGCGACCGTAAATAAAAAAAATGTTGAGACTCTCAACTTGAGAGAAAAAAGTGTGAAGCCTTTAGTTAGTTGTATCACTCCATTTGATCATAGGCTGTCTACAGACAACAAATGCGTTTTTTTCTTCTTTAAACTTATCAGTCAATTAATCTTAAAAGGGGTGAGGCTGTTTGCTTTGTGTCTTTTGCTGAAATGCACCAACCAGCCCGCCTTCTGTACTTTATTTAATGTCATTCCTATAAAAAATTCTATGCTTCGCCACTTTTTTATGAACAAATTTTTGTTCAAGTTTTTTAACTCAAGGCATACTGTATATTTTTTTCAGCTTCCACAGATGATCGAGAATGTGTCAACTGTGGGGTGTCGCAAACCCCATTATGGCGTCGAGACACCAATGGTCACTACTTGTGCAACGCTTGTGGACTATACCAAAAGATGAATTCTGGGGCCAGGAGACCACTGGAACGGCCAAAGAAGCGACAGGTCAGTAGTTTTGGCATTTCCAAAATTTGTAAGGAAGTTGGTTGTGCGCCCTCCCAGTGATAATAAATAAAAAAGGCGTTGAGGAATAATAGCCCAGTGGCTCAGTGGGAGAGGAGAGGAAGCCCGAAAGTTAGTGGTGGGCTCCCTCTGGAGATTTTGTTTTTTCTCGACTTTTACCAATTTTTCAAATTGACCTCCCACCTCCATTCTGATCCTTGAATGACTGTATTCCAACAATTTATGCTTTTCATTCAAATAATTGCACACATTCACCTGTAATTCTTTGGGTATTGGCAAACAAAATGTGATTGTGTGGGGTAATAACACCCTCTTCTTTAGCAACATAAGCCGAAAAGGAAGCTCTTTGGCGCATGTGCATCTCATTTCCTCCGCTTCTTTCCCCAAGCCATTTTTTGATTACCGAAAAGGCAGGGATGTGCCTTAATGTAATAATTGGTTGGCAGGTCGAGGAAGTTGGGTTAGTTTATGCAAAGGGGCAGCTAAGTCAGTTTGTTGGTGCATGACAGCCAAGGGGGTGATTATGAAGAACACACAAACATCTACCGCCCTTCATCTCTGTTCACTCATATTTGATGCGATCTAAAAAGGGTGAAATCAACTTTTGATCCAGCCATTCTCAAAGGCGGCGAAACGGCTACTTAATGAGTGAGCCAAACAAAAACTTTGATTGGTCAGCTATGTAATTGTTTGGGAAAATAGAAAGTATTTTGTGCCCAGAGATTATTCGAAAATATGAGGTAATAGTCCAAAGTAAGAATGTAATTGTTCAACCCAGATTTGCTCACTGCTACATTTTAGGAGCAAATGCTAATATTTAATATTTTTAAGGGTTTTTTCTACGGTTTGTAGGACTTAATGAAATTGATATGTTCCCTTTGTCTTACTGCTCCGAGCATACCGTAAATACTCTAATAAACGGAGACCCCTACAGTTAACGTTTTTCAAATTTGCGTTGCTTTTTTAACCCCAATATTGTTTATTTTTCGAAACGGACGACCACTCATTTTGTAGAGTTTGTGAAGCTCTGTAAAATGAGTGGTAGTCCGTTTCGAAAAATAATCAATATTGGGGTTAAAAAAGCAACGCTAATTTGAAAAACATTAACTGTAGGGGTCTCCGTTTATTAGAGTATTTACGGTATGTCCAGAGGGTAATGGCGTAGTTGAATGGAAGAAGTTTGGCCCGGTAATCCAAAAAAGCTGGCTCAATTCCAGCCACCACCATTTTACTAAGGAATTAGGAACGAATAAGGAACACCAGAAATTGCAAAAATGAACCGAAAATCAATTCAATATAATATTTACCGTACTATTTAAAAATGCGAAAACTTCTGATTGTGTGAAGATAAGTGTCTGCTAAATAAGACTTATTTATCAAAATTATTTATATTATATTATGAAAATTTCTGCTTACTTCAGGAAAACGTACAAAGTTTCAATTGCCCATACATTCGCCTCGCCATATAGCGTGAACTCCAAACCTTAAGTTTGACCGGCGATATTAATATCTCGATTTTCGAAATGTGTGTTCCACAATTAAAATTTTAACGACGAAATCAAAAATTCGAAACTCATCGAATGGTTTATCTAATTTAATTTTAATTTTTAAACCATTTGTTAATTGTCTGATAATTCAATTAATACAAATTCATTATTCATCATCTAATAAATTTAATAAAACCACTAAAAATAAGGGTCTCCAAGCGTTTTATCGTATGAAATTTTTAACGACACGATAGTCCCGAAAATCGCTCGCACTCTAATTTTACTGGTTGTTTTTTCTAATGACAACAGTCTTTCTGTCATTGGTTAAGTTCGGAATCTTTTGAAAAATAGATTTAAGACAGTTTCTGTAAAATGGCTCTCGACCAGAAAGATTCGTCCCGCCTAGGGTCAGACATATTTTAGCAAAGTTTTCAAGCAATTTGTTAATTCTGATTAGTCGGTCTGATGGGAAAAATTGCACAGATTTCATTTTTGCCGGCTATTTTCAAGGTTTCGTCCTTTGGCTCATAACTTTAAATTTAGCGGGCTATGAAAATTTTGATCCGAACCGTGAATGGATACGACAATTTGTTAGTCTTTCAGATCCAGCTAGAAAACGAGCTTTTATAAGGATAGACTTAACTGTATCATATTGTTTTAAAATGCATATCAACAACCACACTATTTATTTACATGATCAACCTTGCTTGCACTGACATCTTTTGGCTTGTCTTGAATGATCATCTTCTTTTTCTTCATTCTTGATTTATTAACGACATTGTTTTGTAGGAATAGAATTACATCAACACTTCCATACTTCCCAAAAAAATTATTATTTATTTACTTTTTTGTGTTTTCATTGCCCAATGAAATAGAATCGGTTAATCGGGTGTGATGATGGATTAGTAACAAGAGGAAATGTGTTGTTGTTGACTGAACACACACAACATTAGACAAGCAGCAAGACTGGTTACTACTGTAGCTGCTTCTCCCACTTCTCTAAACAATTAATTTGGGGTGGAGGGGATGCATTAAACTAGCAAATTTACGGATGAATTACTCAATTTTGACTCAATTCTCCTAATAAACTTCCCTTCTTTTATACAACAACCCATAAAATTGTATGTGTGCGTGTGAACGGTTTTGCAGACGAGTAGAGTGAGGGAGCAGGGCAACTAAACATTTTAAAAGATTTATGTTCTCAAGTTTTATGGCTCTGGGAGGCAAAATTTTGAATATGGCAGTTCTATTTGGAGGTCATATAGACAATCTTTGAGTAGAACAGTTAATTAAAAAGATTCTCGTAACCATTTTGTTAATTTATAGAACACACAGAAGCGGACTGGCGTTGTTTGTGTCAACTGCAAAACCACTGTGACCACTCTTTGGCGGCGCAACAACAGCCAGGAGCCAGTATGTAATGCTTGTGGACTATACTTCAAATTGCATGCGGTAAGCAAGATTTTCAATGAAATATTTGGTTGACCGAAAAATTGGGCATACTCTACCGACTTTCTGAAGGTTTCTAAAATATTTGAAAATAATTTTGAAAATTACGATAAAATTCTTCGATAGGTTTCGAAATTTAAAATTTAAAATTTTTACAGTCAAACATCGTTTATCCGGCACATCCAAAAGTTCGTTCCCGCCTTGAGTCAGACACTTTTTTAACCTAATTTTTTAAAACTTTTGCCAGTTCTGTTTTACAGTCTGGTCGGAAATATCGTCAGCATTCCGATTTTGCCAATCTTTCTATAAAAATTCTGCAATTTCATGATTAAAAAAGCAAAAACCCGGTTATCCAGCTTCCTTTTTTGAAAAAGCAAAAATTAGGTTAAAAAAAGTGTCCGACTGAAGGCGGTAACGAACTCTGGATTGTTGGGTTCCACGTATGTTGGATTCCAGCGGGAGGTTTTCGACCATCTAAAATTCAAAATATTAGCCAAGCGATGCGAAGCGTCCGTATAATTCTGGAAACTTTGAAAGAAGAAAAGTGACAAAAGATGTGAATAAAGTCATTCCTGGATATAAAAGCACGCCGAGCACCTTTGGCCGGTCCCGAGGAGTGCTCTGATATACAAGTTTGACTGTTAATACCGTATTCCTAGCCCATCATCTGGACTCTTATGTAACCTCCGAGTTTATTGTTTTGCCACAACCACCAACAAGTAATTTGTCTTGTGTTGCAATACTCTCGGCACCACCAAAAATGGCTTGGCTGGGCATTGGCTCTAGTTGTAAAAATCAGTTTATCTTTGGATTCATGAGCCGGCATTTAAGGGCTGGGAAAGGGGGACAGCATATTGGGCAATTTGCCTTCGCCAAAATATTATCAATCAAAGCGATAGTTGAGGATAATAATAACTCGGGAGTTTATTGGTTGAAGGCCCTTTGTTGCGCAACTAATTGCTCTCTATCCACTCTCGCGGCTCAATGTCAACAAATAGCAGGTAGCTTAGAGCTGGCTGATGGTGCTCACACACACAAGTATATCCGACACAATATCAAATCAGTTCTTTTAATTTCGCTGTTTTAGTATTGCCGTATTCCTCTAAGTAACGCGCCCCCCTGACTTTGAGGGTTTGTATCTCAGAGCAGAATTTTTTTTCGATCTGTTTTTTTTGCATTTTCTTAACTCCTGCGAGCTCTACCGATCTATGGAATTACAGTGGCTACCTTCGATAGCACGAAATCTAATAAAAAGCGAAACTAGAAAAACTTTGCCCCCGATAACCCGTTACTAGGGGTGTCGGTTATCCGGAGTTGACTAAAATAGATGAACTATTAGGGCAATTTACTGAAGATATAGAAATGATAGAGAATGATTCATGTTAGTGAAATTAGACAAAATTATACCAGATAGCAGCTATGTTTGAGGTTACAAATCTCTCGAAATTTTTGACCGGCTGAGGTATGAAACGAAAGCCAAAATTTTCAGTTTTTGGCTGGAAAGATGAAGCAAATGATTAGAAAAATTACAAAATATCAAATATATTTTTTTATTAAAAGATTATGTCAAGTATATTTCAATCCAATTCAGGTGGCCCGTCCAATCAACATGAAGAAGGAGACCATCCAGCAACGCAACCGCAAGCTCAACTCCTCCACCCCTTCCCACACGTCAAACAACAACATTAGCATAAGCTCCAGCCATTCCTCTTCCTGCAAATCCACCTCCAGCAAACGAACTAGAGAGTCCAAGCACACCCTGCATGCCACCATCAAGTATGAGAGCATAGAGCAGCAGCACAACCTAACAGCCAACTCCACTTTCTCTGGTCTCAACGATGACTTCTGTGCTAACGGCAGTTTGACGGGAGTTTTCCATGCCAACCAAGCAGATGTACAGCAGCAGCAGATCCAACCAGTGGTTGCCAGCCATTGCCAGCCGGCCAGCACTAACAGCAACATAAATATTCACCATTGGCACCATGTGGCCACCACCCCACTGTCCCCAACTTCCATGACACTGCGGCTGCGGCACTGCTCTTCGAGAAGACCATGGGTGGTGGATTGGCGTCCGCCTTTGACAAACCCAACCCGAACCCCAATCCTTGGACATTTGCGAATGCAACTGCAGGGGAGCAGTCTCCAGCCTATCACTTGCCCACCAACTGTGTGGCTGCAGCAGCTGTATACCCCTCCTTCTTGTTCCAACAGAATCCTTCAGCCATGGCAGTGGCTGCAGGGGGAGGAGCAGACCACACTGCTGGCTCAGCAGTCAGTCCCTTGCTATTCAAAGAGTGTGCAGGGCCTGACTTCCACGTCCAGAGACATGCTCATCACAAAGGATTTCAGAAATCGCCCAGGTTTCCGACTTGGTGAGGCGACATAACACTGATAGAACTATCACTTTAATTTGCTCGTTTCATTTCTAGAGCGGTGCTATATTGTTATATATAACAACTTAACTACCGTATTCTTCTAATAGAGCCACCCTTTCTAATAGAGCGCCCCTTGTTTTTTGACTAGAACTTCAGGGTTAGAGCCATTTTGATTTACAATTTCAAGATTTTTGGGCATCTGAAAAATAAAGGCCCGGGCTCTATTAGAGAAATAGGGTATTTGTCATTCTTATCTTCAAAATTTATTTATACTTTTAGCCATCTAAAAAATTGCCATATATATCGTTCTTACGTGAATTCCACAAAGCCATTTTTGATTTTGTTACCGAGACTTCTCAAGTGCCATTTTTGTACAGCGTTTTGTTGTCATTTTTTCATAAGAAATACAATAACTTTGGTGTGTTTTTAAAGGGACTTGCCTGTGCGCGACACCGCAAAGAAAGTTGAATAAAGGGACCAGCAATTTTTTTGAATCATTTCCTTTTTCACTCATTCTGCATAAAATCTGATATTAACGATCTTATACTAGTTTTTAAAATCAGACAGAAAAAATTTAAAAAGCCAAATAAGAGCTAATATATAAAATCTTCGAAAAAGATGAGCACTGCTAATTTCCGCCTTTATGTTCGTGTAGCGCACGGGGATGCCCATTGAAGTTTTTTCTTTGTAAAAAGAAAACTTTGTATTGAATTCTTTGTATTGAATTTTCGACTAATTTGTCTAATCTTCGCAACAACTATTTTTGAATATGTGACCATTATTCAGCAAGCCCATTATTGTATCTCACAAACTACTCATTTTTGACCCTTCATTTCAGCCATTTCCAACAGAATTTTTGAAAACTTATATCATTGATTTTAACAAAATGTTTCTTGTTTGTTCTGGCTAACCATTGCAATATATATTTAATCACATTTCTACGGTATTATTTTTTGTTATTGTAAAATAGTGGATTGCGAACTTCTAACTTAATAATTTGTCGCAGGGACACTAACTACTATTATTACTACTAGCGGCAGTAAACAAAGGTTCAACGAATGGTATTACTATGTTTGACATGCACCAATGTTTATTCTTATTGTTATTTATTTATTGTAGTCTTCAGCACAAATGAAAAAATAAAGATTAATCCATTGCTACTAGCTTACAAGTGCAAAAAACCAGAAAAAGCTTCTTTGTTTACATTTGCAAAGGAACAAAATTCCTGCTGAAAAAGCCTTTTAGCAAGTGTGTTGGGGCATGCTCCTTTATCGCTTCTTCAGATCTTCACTGAACACAGGAGAGCTATCAACGCCTCCTTTCGCTCCCCAACTGCTCTTTCGTTTTTGCTGGTGGTGGCGACGGCTTGACTGGAGAAAAAGAGAGAGGAACAGTTTTTAAACTAACTAAAAACAAAAAGTAGCTAGAATGTATGTGCGTGTGCAGGAGGAGAAGAGCAAAACACTTTTAGTCTGCAATATCATTTCATATGAAAATTAATGCACTCAGGGTGTTGATTGCTACTACTGTAACACATTATTGGTACTTGTGCACTTGGGGCCCCTTTTTTGGTTAACTGTAAATATGGTTTAAACGTCTCCTAAGTAATTTTTATACGCCAGAAACGATAAAAAAATTGTTTCCTAACAATTTCCGCACTAAAAAGTGAAGTTCTCGAAAAAAAGTTGGCTACCAAAGATTGGCCAACTGCCTTGGTCCCCCAAGGTAAAATATCGTATATTAAGGAATCCTACCACGTTTTGGTCACTGGAGCTGGGCAAAAAGAGTCTTCAATGCATGTATGATCAAGAGTCTCTCATGGAATCAGGTCTAAGGTAAGTGAGTGCGCGCATCTCTAACCAACCAAGCCCCTGCGCCCCGAAGGGTGCGCGTTCAATCAGTTCAAGGATGCGCGCACTCACTTACCTTAGACATCAATCACTCGGAGTAACTCTGTATGCATAAAAACAATATGCATACCAGAGTTTCTTTATGCGGTAGGCCCCAGCTAACAAAACTATGTTCAAATTCCATCTTTTTTGGTTTTTTTAAGATGTATAGGTACCCTTTTTGGTGTAATTACCTTGGGGGACAAAGGCAGTTGGCCAATCTTTGGTAGCCAACTTTTTTTCGAGAACTTCACTTTTTAGTGCGGAAATTGTTAGGAAACAATTTTTTTATCGTTTCTGGCGTATAAAAATTAGTTAGGAGACGTTTAAACCATATTTACAGTTAACCAAAAAAGGGCCCCCCAAGTGCACAAGTGCCACATTATTTATGCAAACCTAATGATACTTGAGCTGTTTATGAAATACAGGGTGTCCAATAAAAACTGCAGCATTCTCTAAAAAATTTATCAAGAGCTTCCGCGGAGCGGTGAAACACCAAAATTTTTCTTCTGAGGCTTCAGCCAACAAATTTATACCAGTTATAGCTAAAATGACTAAAAAAATATTAAATTAATGGAGAGAAAAAAGATTGGTTGAAATTTAAAAGATATGTAAAAAAGCGAAAACCCAAAAATGGCGCAGTTTTTATTGGACACAGTGTATATGAGCAATTTATAAACAGCCAAAACATTTCACGCCCTCCCGAATTTAAATAACTTAGTATTAATGGCGAAAAAATAAAATAAAGCCAGTTTTTGGGCTCTGTTTTACCAAAATGATAATCTAAAGTAAATTTGTCTTGATGACCCAAGGAGTCATGAACCAATTTTTTCGGTTTACATCCGAAAATGAAAACTTTCTAACTAAATTTTTGAGCATACAACAGAGAAGCAAAAGTCGGAGCGAAAATTAAAACCAGAAGTAAAAAAATTCAGAACCGAAAATTGAAAATCGGAAGAAAAAAGTGCCGGACATCGGAAGAAGGAAATTGGAATTCCTTCGAATCCTGGCGCACAACATGTAGCATTCCAACAAAAAATTAAATTAGTGAAAGTGAATGAAATTATATTTTTTAAACTCAACAAAAAGTCTGTGGCTTTTTTTATAAATAAAAATATTTAGCGACCCATCGGAAAGTGGTGAAAATTTTTAAGGTAAAAATTTCCGCCAACAGACACTTTCTTTAAAAATTTTTACAGCTGAGAAAGGATTTGCATGATGGTTATCCAATTTTTCACAGACAGCTTGTTGCTCACATACACTCATTTGAAAGAACAAATCACAACAGTCATTTTAACTTATTGCAGTCACAGTTGTGGTTTCGAAATGAACAATTAAATGAATACCGTATTTCCTCTAATATAACGGTCGGCCGTTATTTATTTATTTTATTCAACCTCTAGGGGGGCCGGTTTATTAGAGGGGGCCGTTAAATTAGAGGGGCCGTTATGTATTTCAGACATGGTAGAAATTTCATGGTCATTTTCTAAAGATAAACAATTTTCTCAACAATTTTTTTTATTCGACAAACAAAATTTACAACGCAAAGACAAGTTAGAGTTCATATTGAGGGATTCATCGCTAAGGTAACCGTTTTCTTCATCCTCATCCGAGTCACTTTTTGCAAAATACAGGCAAAAACGCAAAACTAAATGAATAGCCTAAAAAATCGCGGCAAAAAGCGCGAATTCAAAAAACAGTTTTGTGAAAACAGAGACGAATTTTTCGAAAAAGCATCGGGGCGTTGACATGACCCCTCAAATACCTCCCCCCCACCAAATAACCCCCCTGAAATAAGTGAAAATGAGAGTGAAAGGGTAATCACTAATTTGATACCGAGCTTCAGGGTAGATACCTACCTACCTTCCAGGTGGATAAGGGACGAGAAACAGGTCAAAATATTGAAATAACATGACTTCCCTTCAAGACAAAATATACCCTGAAAAACATACCCCAAATAACCCCCTCAAATAACCCGGTTATTTGGTGGGGGGGGGGTTTATTTCAGGGGGTTATTTGAGGGGGTTATTTGGTGGGGGGAGGGGTTATTTGGGGGTATTTACGGGGCCGTTATATTGGAGGGGGCCGTTATATATTTGATTCACCTCAGGGGGGCGTTATATGGGAGAGGCCGTTACATTAGAGGAAATACGGTAAATAGCGATTTTTAAAAGCATCCTCCCTGAATTTTTGACGTTGGTTAGGACAGGAAAGTCCACCGTAAGTTGAAGAGGCTCCCAAGAACAGCTGATTAGGAAAAAGTAGTTTCGGTAGCGCAGGTTGTGTTTCGGACAACATGTTCATGATGTTTCAAAAGTTTCGAAACACTTCTTAAATAATTTATTCACAAGTTGCAAAAGTTGCTCAGAGCCACCTTTTTATTCTTTTAAAACACTGAAGAACTGACCGTCATGTAATGTCAGCTTTTTGATGAAAAAAAAGTGATAAGGTTCCACCGAGATTTGAACTCGGATCGCAGGATTCAAAGTCCTGAGTGCTAACCATTACACCATGGAACCACACATTGACTTGTATTAAATTAGCAAAGAGATCGAAGCTAATGCACAAATAAATGCACAGAACAAAGAGACGTTTTTTGTCTTTATAATCCACATTCACCTTTATATGTTGATATTATTGCAGCTACTCAGCAATCACAAAAGATCTAATTCTTAGCGCTGGTAATCCAGCACAAGTATAAGTAGTAGGCAGCAGCAAAACCGAATAAAGTATTTCCGGAAGTGAACAAACAAATGCTTGGAGATAATTTAGACACCCTTTAGGGTGAAGAAATGTCATGAAAAACGGTCCTAGGTAAATTCACCCGCAGTAAATTTACCGCGGTAAATTCACGCTCCGGTAAATTCACCCGCCGGTAAATTAACCCGTGGTAAATTCACCCGCAAAAATTTTCAAATTAATCTTTTTTGTCTTGTGAAGAAGTCTTACCATTTAAATATTTTCTATAATTCAGTCTAGTTTTTTCATAACTAACACTAACTCCTAACACTAACCTAACGGTAGGCTAACATTTAAACTAACCTAACACTAACATCGATTTTCAAGTAACCCTACACTAACACTAACATCTTAGTATTAGTGTTAGGTTAGTTTAAAATGGCGGGTTAGTGTTAGGTTAGTTTCAAATGTCAGTGTCAGTGTTAGGCTAGTTTCAGGTGTTAGGTTAGTTTGGTGTTAATGTCAGTGTTCGGATAGCTGCCTAATCTTGTACACACTATACATCTAAAATTTCGGCGCTACTTGGATATACCGCCCCCCCCCCAAATCAGCTTTTTTCAAAGTGTTTCCAAACACCCTATATCGACCTAAAATGGCCTCAGGAATAAAAAAGGCATTATTTTTGAGTTCTGGTCAATAAAAAACTGAGTTTTGGGACCACCCAAATCACCCATTTTGACCATTTTTAAAGGGATTCAGGTCTGTATTTGGGTGGCAAAGACCAAGAATGGGCCAATTTAGCGTGAAAAGAAGATGTTGAACATAGTTTTGAATACTGGGGCCTACTGCATAAATAACTCTGGTATGCACGTTTTTTCATGCATCCAGAGTCACTTTCGAGTGATTTGCGTCAGGTATGTGGTGTGCGCATCTCAACCCAAGCAACCAAGCCCCCTGCGCCCCCGAAGGGGTCGCAGGGGCCTAGAGAATTAGAGATGCGCTCACTAACTTACCTTAGACATAATTCGAGCAAGACTCTTGAACAAAAATGCATTTAGAGACTATTTTGCCAGCTCCAGTGACCAAACATGATAAAACAGGTAAAAAGTCAAAATTTGAAAGTGCCCAAAACTCAATTTTTTTATCGACCAGAACTTTAAAATAATGTCTTTTTTAAACTTCTGAGGCCATTTTAGGTCGATATAGGGTGTTTGGAAACACTTTTAAAAAAGTCATTGACACGGTTTGTTCCTGACATCTTGTAATTATTTAAATATTCTGTATATTATTGACTTGTTTTCAGGATGCGAAACCTGTAGCAAAGCTAGCGTTGGAAGTTCTGTCTGTACCTATTTCAAATGCACCGATCGGAAGAATTTTTTCACAGGCTGGATGAGCAACTGCAAGTCACCGAAACAGAACCAATTTCGATTTTCTGAATTCACAACTGTGTATATATTGCAATCGTCATATCCAGATCAGTTGTTGTGAACTTCTGTTTCTTGATAATAAAAGTGTGTGGTGTTACTAGGCAAAGTCACTGTGAGTTCGTTGCCATGTGAAGGATATACTCTTAAAAATTGCATTTATACTCGTAAATGATTAGAAATCAGTAGCAGTACGAGCCTGAAAAAATCATTCAGAAATAAGTTAGAAATACTTCTCATCAATTCATTCCCCTAAGCAGCATTAAAAAGAGTCATGCTAGTCAAACAGTATGTCCGAGTCAGCACTAAAATTGAGCTAACAGTTAGCATATAGACTGACTATGTTAGTGTTAGGCTAACAGTAACCTAACGCTAACATCTAACACTATCCTAACGTAAGGCTAACAATTAAACTAACCTAACACTAACACTAACCGCCATTTCAAACTAACCTAACACTAATACAAACATGTTAGTGTTAGTCTAGGCCCTAGACTCTAGGTTAGTTTAAAATGTTAGTGTTGGGTTAGTGTTCGGCAAACACTAACATGGGTAGTGTTAGTTATGAAAACATGATCAAAAAGGCTGTTTTCTTCGAGGTCTCGAGTTCGGAGCACGACAAAATTCTCACGCGACAAAATTCTTCCGGACATTATTCTCCCGCAATGGAATTATACCGATATATCATTTGACATGTAGGTACAAGTTTTACGATATCTAGGAGCTCCGAAAAGGTGGTGAAATTGTGGATGTGAGCCCGCCCTTCTGAAGAAGGATGCTTTCAAGAATGGAGGTGGTAGTACCAAGAAGGTGGTACAGGTGGTTGTACCAAGACAGTGACTAGGTATCGGTATTCAGGTGGAAATACTTAGGTAGTGGTACTTGGTTGGTGATAGATTGCAGTTCCTAGGTAGTGGTATCTAATTATTACTCAGTCGGCAGTACCGAATTGTATACTAGACCATCAAAACCAAGTGCTCGTCCACATATCAAAATTTTCACGTTTTTCGGTTCAAAGTTTGATTTCTGCACTAATTCGAGCATTCTGAAGATAATTTCACAGTAGTAAACTGTCCGTACCGACTGTTCGGTGTCAGCTGACCTATGTCTTACCGGTGGAGCTATCAGATTTCCTAAAACTTGTACCTAAATGCTCAAATGATATAGCAATAGATTTCAATGCGGGCGAATAATGTCGCGGGAGAACTTTGTCACGGGAGAATAATGTCCGGGGGAATAATGTCGCGGGAGATTTTGTCGCGAGAGAATTTCGTCGTGTAGCCCTCGAGTTCGACTCCACTCACTGACACCATCGTTTTTTCGAAAAAATTTCCAATTTTTTGCTATTAGCTCATTTGATGCAAAATTACTGAAAAGCAATAAATATCGAATCCTATTTTTTCTAAAACTTAAGTAAAATTAACTTTTTTTTTCTTCGTCTGTTACTTCCAACGTACTGTATTATTTCGGCGAAAAAAAAAATTTAGATGTGACACAAAAATGGCTAGCATATTGTTGGGACTTTGAATAGTACAAAAAATTAATCAGACCTACAGTGCGTTTCATAATGATTATAAGCCACACGCATATTTGGCTTACCAAATATGCCTCTGGGCATTTATAAAAACTTAATTATCTACTTTTTAACCTCTTTATATGGTCCCCCGGGCCCATCTCATATTGTTTCGCAATTTAGCCAGACCATGGGCTAGAGCACCGAGAAATAGTGTGGGCAAGGCGCTGGATCAGACGGTGATGAGAGACCACATGGAACTGTCCAAAACATGAGTGGACCAGACTGGATAGTAAACAAGGCTGGATCAGACGGTGATGAGAGACCACATAGAACAATCCAGAACTTTGGCGGACCAGACGATATAGTCAACAAGGCCAGAGGGTAGCTAAAAGATCATACGATCTGAGGAGACCAAATCTGGAAGGGCGGCCGTTCAGGAGGCGGCCGTTCCGACCAGGAAGGGTCCAGCCCCTGTGGACCAGTGATTACGCTACCCTCCCGTGTGTGGGCTCAGCATCGCCTTCACTCAGAACCACTGCGCACGCTTGCAAAGAGCAATTGGAGGACGGGCAACCCTCAATTGTTTACTTGATACAACACCCCCTCCCATTTTCTTGAAAAAACATTGTTTTTTTGTTTAGTTAGTTTATGTTTTGTATCTATCGTGTAAAAAAACCGCAAAAAATCGCATTTAACCTAATAAATGGTGGTTTTTTTTCAAACAGGAAAAATATGTTGCCGAAAAGGCAAAAAATCAGCGTTTCATAATGATACGACATTTTCGTGAAAACACGTTTATTGGTAATAAGAAAAGTCAGTATTTATGTGACCATACAACCATTTTCTTTAGATTAACTTTGATTTTGACTAGAAATCGACACTTTTTTTGTTGATGGTCATAACTTTTTTAGTAATAATCAAAAAGAATAATTTGACCTACCAATTATAGCTGAGATTCAGGACTTACATTGTAAATCTATTTTTGATGCAAATGGTTATGCTATAGGACCAATAAACGTGTTTTCACGAAAATGTCGTATCATTATGAAACGCTGATTTTTTGCCTTTTCGGCACCATATTTTTTCCTGTTTGAAAAAAAAACACCATTTATTAGGTGAAATGCGATTTTTTGCGGTTTTCTACATGATAGATACAAAACATAAAGTAACTAAACAAAAAAACAATGTTTTTCCAAGAAAATGGGGGTGTCGTATCATTATGAAACGCACTGCAGGTCTGATAAATTTTTTGTACTATTCAAGTCCCAACAATATGCTAGCCATTTTTGTGTCACATCTAATATTTTTTTTCGCCGAAACAATACAGTACGTTGGGAGTAACAGACGAAGAAAAAAAAGGTTAATTTTACTTAAATTTAGAAAAAATAGGATTCGATATTTATTGCTTTTCGGTAATATATCATTGACAGGAGAATATAAATACCAGAGCTAATACCATGCATACCAGAGCTTCTTTACGCGGTAGGCCCTAGTCAACAAAATGATGTTCAAATTCCATCTTTTTAGGGTATTTGGGTACCTTTTCACAGGGAGAGAAGAATGGGCCATTTAAATTGGGCCAATGCAAATTGCGCCATTTCAAATTGGGTCAATTCAAATTGCGCCAACTTATTGGCAATTTTTTAACTGTTGTTTGATTCAAAATCGTGGCCCATTTTGAAATTTGCCCAATTTGCATTGGACCAATTTGAAAATGGCGCAATTTGAAAATGGCCCAAAATGAATTGGCCCAATTTGAAATGGCCCATTCTTCTCCTCCCCTATTACGGTGGCTTACCTTGGTGACCCAGGGAAAAAAGTCAAATTTTCGGTCAATTTTTCTGCTTTATGCCACCTAAGGTATTCATACTCATATACCGTATTTTCTCTAATTATAGACCCATCTCTAGTTATAGACCTCCCTCGACTTTGAGGGTCTGTATCTCGTCGCAGGCTGAACATTTGGTAACACTATAGAATCCCCCCCCCCCAGCTAGCGAAAAATTTACTTTTCCGGAAGGGGAAAGGACCCGTCCCATTTTGATTCTCGTGCTCTGAATAGGCACGGAAACACTTTGATTTCCGAAAAATCGAAAAAAAAAATTTTCGATTTGCCTTGGTCCCCAAGGTAAAAATTTAAGAAAATTCAAAAAAAAATATTTTTTGAATTCTCGCCAAAACATTTTTTCAGGGATTTAGGGCTGTATTGGGAGCATGGTACGCAAAATCGATAAATTTATCGATTTCGATAAAATCGATTCAAACGAGAATTATTCAAAAAAATCGATAAAAATCGATAAAAAATTTTATCGATTTTTATCGATTTTTTTACCCTCAGGATTCGCCTACTCTTTGGTCTTTGTTTTCAAAACTGCTAATCTCTAACCTGTTTTGTGTTGTCTTATGAGTATCTTTTGTTGCTGCTCTTGACGTAAGTTAGTATTATAATGCTGTTTGAAGGCTTGAGAAACAACTTTATATTGATAATCGTCGTTAATTGGACTATGATCATTTTGTCGTCGATAACACAATCATGTTTTTTATTTTATCTATTTACATATTCTCAAATCAATTGTTTCTTGATATCCGCATAACAAGACTGCATCCATAGGCGTGCCCAGGATTTTCTGAGGGAAGGGCCTAAACAAGCTAAAAATCCTGATGAGGGAACTATGGCCCAGCTGGCCCTCTGGGTACGCTAATGGCTGCCTCGCATATCCGATATCCAGCACTTTTTTATATTTATTTTTTATATAATCCATCACATACCTCCCTGATTACCCCTTCCTGGGTATCACCTTCCTGTGTACCCTCCTCCTGCCTACCCCTCCCGCCTAGCCTCCTCCCGGGTACCTTTCTCCTAAACTTTAACTTTACGCAACTTAAACATAGACTTTACACAATTTAAACTTCAAAAGGTCATTCCGTCACTGGGTGGATTTTCTCTCATTTGTTCCTTTTTCAGCTCTGGGTATAAAAGTAAAAAAGTTATAACTGTGCGATTCCTTGTGAGAAATTATGGCCGGGAATATTGTAGCCACGGAAATATCGTTCCACGTACGTCTGCACAATGGTACTCGCTCAAAAAAGCAGACAAGAACACCACATTTCCATCATCAGGCTTCACGAGCAAGGTTTTCCTGGAGAGAAATCGCGCGCCTGTTGAATTGTCCCAATCGCAAGTGTCAGGGGCTATCCGTCGATTTGATGAGACTGGAAGCAACGCTGACAGACGAGAAGTGGCCGTCCTATCACTGCCAGAACCCTTGAGAACATCCAAAAGATGAAGACAAGGTGGATGAACATGGGCATCTTCACAGCAGGCAAATTCGGGAGCCATCGACAATTTTCCAAAATACTGAAAAAGTGTGTTTAGCCTGGTGATGGTCATTTTGTTGAGTAAAATTTATGTTTTCTAGCTTGTTGGAAAGAAGAGAGTTAGGGCTTCAAAATAGAGATGGCAAATGGCCTATTTCGGGACGGGAGGGGACAAAATTTGCTTTAAAAAATTTCGGGACGGGACACCGGGACGGACAAACTATAAAATTTCTCCGAGACGGGAATCCGGGACAGGGAAAGTTTTCGGGACGGGTCAAAGCTTTCCCCGGGACGGGACGAAAAACATTGGAAACACATCTTGCGCACATCTTTATTCACAAAACGGCTGATCAACAGCGGTTCAAGTACATCAACATCTCTGCCTTCTCTGGGCTCAAGTTGGTCTTCCTGTAGTCGTAGATGTCCTGGCCAGAGAGAAGATCAACTCACTTGCTACGCTTGTTGCTGGCGCGGAAAGGTACTTCTCGCGAACTTGGCCAAGATGGGGAAGTTGAGACTTGTACATGTGGAAGTTCATCATCTTCATCATCGAAAAAAGACTTCTTCTTCCTTTTTTTTCTTCAGCGCGGGGAGGAGAGATCTTGTTCAAGGTCGAGTTCCACTGCAAGATCGTGTTCGCCAACTTCCTCGAGTAGCCACTTCGTTGCCTTCTGGTTGAACAAGAACTTGTTTGCCGAATAGTAGTCTTTGAATCGAGGGTCCAGGAAAGTGGCAATGACGTGATTCCTTAAAATTATATCACTATAATGAGTGGGATCACAAGCCAAACAGCAAAATCCTACCTACTGTCCTCCAGGTCGAATTTCTTCATCAACATCGTCGTGAACTTCTTCTTCATGGTCTTGAACTTCATGTGGGATACCGACTGCATGAACGCCTTCAATTTGCAATAGACGGGATGATCATGGACGTCACACAGCATGGAAAAGAACTCACCTGAATTCTCCGTCTTGATCAAGAACTGCTTCATCGACTGTGTGGGCGCCCCCGCTTCCAATTTCTTGAATACCTCCAACTCTTCCAGGTGAATATCGATGTGCTTCCTGATCATCTTCGTGCTCCCGCCCTGCGTCTTGATGATCACCGATGGATTGCACTTCTCGCAGATCGCCTCCTCTGCCGAAACTTTCTTGAACAACTTCAGCTTCAAATGTTGCTTGATATCTTTCTAAAAGATTCTAATATTCTAAAGGAAAAATGGGTAGAATGGGAGAGTGAAAGAAGAGTGATAAATAAAGCAGGATAGAGAAAATTTGGCGTTGTGTTTTTGACGGCTCTTTGGACAATGTATTTTCGAATCGGGACAAGTTTGAAAAAGCCGGGCCGGGACAATGAATCCGGGAAGCGGAGAATTCGTCCGGGACGGACAGACTGGAAATTTTTTCCGGGACGGGATATATGCTAAAATCCTTCGGGACGGGACGGGATTCCCGTCCCGTCCCGAGGCCATCTCTACTTCAAAATGGTGTAAAATGTTTAATGCTATCAAAAATATTTCTTTAGAAAATTAAGCTTTTAAAAGTGAGTCAGAACTTTTGCCGCACCCGTTATCACTTGAGTACCTTTACCCAGACACAACAACCTCAGTGCCCCATTGGATGCCCTACGGGTATGGAACTCAACTTCAGGCAACTCAACTCACTGTTTTATTCGAATATTCGAATCGAATAATTTTATTTGATAGTCGATATTTTTCCTAATATCGAATCGAATATTCGAAAACTTCGAATATCGGAGGAAAATCTTGAATTCTCTATGAAACTATGATCACTTCGCGCAATGGCTCTGATTCTGCTTACCATTTTAAGATGTTATTTGCTTTGTTGGAACACGAATATACTAGAAAACCACCTGAAAGAAGTTGGAAATCAATAATCTGGAATGTCACGGAACGTCATAATCTCCACACTCTTGACTAAAATTCTAAAAACAATTGCACATCTTGTTCAGCGTGAATTTTGAGTCAGAATCGACAGAAATCACAACCAATCATCCTCATGATAAAAAATATTAGAATCTATCTAGAAATTTCAAGTTTTCCGCGGCAAAGCCGCAGAATGGGAGACTCTATGGGTCAATGGGAGACTCTATGGGTCAATGGGAGACTCTATGGGTCAATGGGAGACTCTATGGGTCAATGGGAGACTCGACTGTAGCGGGCGGGTTTTTCAGGATGCAAACTTTCAATATAGAGAAATCATACATTTAAATTAATTTTTCTTATTACTCAGTTCTTTGTCTCCTGGTTTCACAACATTGCTCTAAAGACTATAAGGATGGCGCAATATTTTGCTAGTGATTTTTGTTGCAAACTTCTTTTGCATATTATTGTTTCATTGAGCTTGAGTTTCTTTAAAAGAAATATTCCATTATTCATTATATTATTTTAAGTTTTCTTTGATCAAAACGTCTTTAATTTGTAAAATAGTTTAACCTCGATATATTAACCCCTACCTCAAGTTACTTTCTCGATACTTTTCTACCCAATTTTTGAAATATTTTTTTAGTTATGTGTTGACAGTCTGTTTCTAAATATCGCAAAGATCCCAATTTTGCCGGTCGTGTTTGAGTAACTAAATAATTTCGACATTTAAAAAACACAACCTTTTATATACCGGATTATTTTTCGACCTTTTGAAAAGTGTATGACTTTTTAGGGGGAGGGGGATTGTTAAATTAACCTTTTTTCTGTTCTTATAATTGTTCTTTATTTATTTTTTTGCAATTTTTTTTAAATTTTAGGATAGTTTTAAGTCAACTTGGACATTCTTGATTTGTATTTCAGAAAAATGACTACACGGTGTGTCAGAAAAAAAACGCGGACAGTTTCAAATTTTTGTCAAAAGCTCATGCGCACCGTCTGAAAAAAAATTGTTTTGTGTAAGCTATATAAACAAATTTTTCATCACAACTTTTATTTAGACTTTATTGTAATTTTTAATTTCTTTCTGCACGAGCTTGTAGCCCTCAATCTCAGCTTTTTTACGAAATATCAAACGGTCATTTTTAAAATTTGAAAACTGAGAAGTTTGAAAAAAAAATAGCAGCTTATTCCTTTTTAAACCTTAAATTTTCTATTTTTTCAAACTCCTTATTCTCATCGCAGACTTGACTTAGAACAGTTTGAGAGCTCGTTAGAAGAAAGCTGAGATCCATGAATACAAGCTAGTGAAATAGGAAACAAAAAAGTACAATAAAAGTTTGAATAAAAATTCTAATATAAAATTTGTTTGATAAATTTAGACTTTTGACATTGCACTTAAGTTACTACCTTCTTTCATTAGCTTTTTTTTGAAAATAGTAAGCAAAAATGTCCAGATTGACATATAACTTTTTCAAAACATTTAAAAGTTCAAAATGAAGGAAACGTGATGAGATTAGCAATCAAATAATGGTCAATTAGCCCCCCAAAAGTCATGGTTCCTTTGACACCCAAGACACCCATAAACTTTTTAAACCTCAGTTTAATTATAAAAAATTTGAATTTTGAATAGAAATATACTTATTGGCACTAAAATTTATACAAGATAATCGTACTGTCAAAAATTTCACCTTACTTAGTAATTTCTGTACCATTCCAAAATTAAAAAACCCCTTTTAAAGCTCTTTTGAAAGGGGGCCGGATTATTAGAGGGCCGGATTATTTTTCAACCACCTTCCAGGGGGCCGGATTATTAGAGGGGGCGGATTATTAGAGGGGCCTGATTATTAGAGGTTTTACGGTAATAGCCACTATTCTAATTATTTCGAAAATAGAAAAATTATTTAGTTGCTAATAAATAACTGGCAAAATCAGTATAATTGCGATAATTAGACTCCGAATGCCTTGAAACCCTCAAAAATATGATTTAATAGATAAAGAAAATTATTCTGCCAAGTTTTTACTCAAATACTTTAAAGTTAGGGCTTCCAAATCAAAATTTCAGAATAAAGGGCATCTGGTCAAAAGTGCCATTTTATACAGTGCTTGTTGGGTTTGGAGTCCAAAAATAAAGGTTTTGGCGTAAGATCTCAAAACTTCCAAAGATTTGAGGCCCCAAATAAAGCACAAATCTTAAGTAAAAGACGTTTCGAAACCATGTTTTTTGTTGTGCATTAGGGTTGAGACCTAGTTTGTATCTCAAAGAAAGTTATTAATTAACTCGCAGGGCTCTTAAGTGTTCTTGGTGATTCTCAGCAAGACTTTTCAGCTTACTAATTTTTTAACTGACTTTTTTTTAATTGCATCATTGTTTTCATTATTACGCCTACAGAAATTACGAAATTTATAAAAGTGGAATTTTTGAGTAAAAATTAAAAAGGACATTTCTGAATTTAAAAGGTATTTTTGTGGTTAAAATACTTTTTTTGCCGCTAAAAGTATTTATAGTTGTGTATTAAATTTTTCCGCCGTAAAATTGTGTTCCGCTAACTTACGTAAATTAGCGGAAAAGTATTTTTTAGCAAAATAGAATATATTTACGTTCAAATAATTTTTTTTACAGAAAACCAATAATTAGGGAAAAATGCTTAATTGATGGGCACCAATTTATGATGACTCTTTGGGTAGAGAGGGTTATGTATAAGTACCGTCAAAGGTGGATATCAAATATCCAACGAAGCCCTGATTCTCAGTTATATATTTTTTTTTTTGGAAAATTAATTATTTTTAAGAAAATGCCTACTTCTAACACCTCTAGCTATCTCTGCATTGACTGTTCCGGTTCTACAGGAGGGCATTCCGCTACTGGACATTTGTCTCTGAAATGATAACAATAGCGAAAAATCTACCCAATCATATTTTGGGACACACACGCTGCAAAGCTACACCAAAAAAGGCGGCGGGAATCGCGGCAGCTCAACGTGGAAATGGTGGAACCCAGCCACAGTGCTTTGCTGACCTAATACCTGCTGATGCACATCTGACGATAATTACGGATGGTCAAATTGGAGATTGCAGTGTGAAAGCTTGTGATGAAAATCCTAAATGGTCGATCATTCTCTAGTGTTCAAGTTTATTTTGTGGACACAGGAGGCAGCATAAACTTGTCTGTGTCAGCCTCTTTTATCCGCAACTGTAACTACAAAATCTACAAGGATGGAGTTCTATTGGCTGAGGGCAGTTCAAAGCAGAAAGCAGATTTGAGCAAATACTTTAATCGACCTTACTTGTTTTGTCAGCAAGCAGATGAATTGTTCAAAAAATTAGCCCTAGAGAATCTTGGACAACAAAATCACCGACTCCGCGACCAACTACTGGACCTGCAGAAAAACTTGTTGAACCATATTGCTGTGAGTAACTCCGAGGTTGGTGTTTTTAAATTTTTTTCCTTGAGTGACTTTAACTGCACTAAAAACTACGCTGCATTGTGTTTTTGACCGTAATGCACATGTCAAATTTCAAATTCCTCTCAAGACAAAAACATTTGATTTAGCGGAAGGATCAATTTTAATTGTTGCCCCTAAAGTCTGAAATTTTGCCCCTTTATTAACTTTTTCTTGCCCCTTTTTCAAATTCAAATAAAATAACTGAATTCTTGCTCCGATTTTGCTCGAACGCCACAAATCCGAGCAATTTACCCGCTTTTGATTAAAAAGGGAAAGATTTCAGTTATATTATTAGAAATTTGAAAAAGGGGCAAAAAAAATTAAAAATGGGCAAGAATTCACATTTCAAAATTCGTCTGACTTTTCAACTTCAGAGCTCCAATAACTTGAGCTGCGTTGTCGATTGTGTACGCGTTTAATGCTATCAGATGCAGTATTTCGTGTAATTTCTAAAACTGAAATTTGATTTTTTCCCACATCGGTAGGGCCACGGCTAAAAAACAGAATTTTTTGAGAAAAAAGCATTGTTTAAAATTTGTAATTTTAGGATGGGTAAAACGAGTAGCGTCGAATTTTTCCCTTTTGAGCGAAAGATGTCTAAACTCTGAATAAAATTGCAGCCCAAAACCTAGAATGGTTAAAAGACAACTCTAGATGACGCATTCCTTTAAATCTGAACTATGGTTTGCATTTATAAATGTGCTAACTTTTAGAAAGACCACTTTGACCAGATACGGGCTGCTCTTCAAAGGAACAATTATTCAATCGCCATTGACCTGCTCAAAAAGCACATTTCTCGGGTTGATTCTTCTGAAGCTAATCAAATACAGTCCATAATCCAGCAACTTATCGACTGTTGCTGCAGCTACTCTAGCAGCTACTCTTTTGAACTGTTGCAACCAGGAAGACTGTCTCGTGCCTACCTTTGGCTAACATAGCTTTGGAGGAATTACCTGCACTTGAAGAATACCAAGGGAGTTATGAGTGTCCAGTCCTGCTGGACACTGACCTACCCTGCTGTCTGATCACCTCGGGAGAGCCTGTGTTTGCTAGATTGACCAAACCAAAATAGATTTGCTTATCAGTAACCCTCTACTGCTTTTAAAAGACAGGGAACTGGCCCAAAAGCTGATGGGTAGACTAGACCATTTGATTGGGCTTACAGCTGTTAAAAGCCTGTTTAATCAAGGAGATGTCAAGTCTCCGCTGACAAGGCGAGACATATCTTGCGCTCTGACCTTTGGCTTACATTCAAGCCACATCAAGTCAACCAACTACGCTCTGGCTAATTTGTTGTTTGGTAAAAAATTAGTAGGGCAAGCTGAACTTTGGCTGTCAGTGCTATACTTTGTTACCTGCAAAATGGTTTATTTAGGTATGTTTTGCACATAGTAGATGCTAGGCAATTTTCGGACGTTTTTGAATTTGTGCCTTCTTTGAATTTTTTTCGTTGTTTGGGAGACACATTTGAGCCTGTCCTAACATATGATGATGACCTACCCTGAGTCTAAAATTAAGCCTTAGTTAAAAAAGTCAAAAAAGATTGCAGGAAAAAACCAGAAAACAAAACGCCGAAAAAGAGCAAATTTGAAAAAAGGTTTGAAAATTGCCCAAATCAGAAAATACCAATTTTTTGTCGCAACTAAATCTTTTATTTTACAGCCGAGAACAAAGAATACATGAACAGTTTCAAATCGCATCTTTTGCATCGTCTACGCACTAACGCACCAACATAACTCTCAGTGGTTTGCCTATACAGCCAGTGCTAAAATGCCCAGTAGACATTGCTTTGTGGTATTGTGTAGTCAGTCCACACCTTATAAACCACAATGACCAGGACGACAGTCGAAATCGACTGCGTTGGTTTGGCCCTGCCACGGCCTTGTATTTGACCAAACTCTAGATCTTCTTGGTTATCCATATGACCGACAATGGACACTAACCCAACTTTCACTCTACAAAGCTTTTCAATGGATGATGGCCAAGGAGAAGGCCAACAAACCTGGCGTCTACTGCTGCGCTCTCAATACCAGCATAGTTTGGTGCTTGAAGATGGATCAATTGTGCTGCTAGATGGACCTGCTTCTGTGTCTGTGCCTCAACTGCCTGAGTTTAGGGTGTGCGGAGACATGGAGAAACTTCCTTTAGGGATGCTGTTTGGTTTGGCTGAGTTGGTGGATCGGAACAAAAGTAATAACTCTGTGAAGTTTGATGCTAAAGCTTAGAAAGCAAAGTGCTGAAGTAGAAGTTAACTACTGCTACCCTGCAGACTTTTTTGAACCAAAGATGCCAAGACTAAGGTAAATTGCAAGCGTTTATGTTAAAGTATTAATTTTCTTGGGAAGCCCGACCTAGATAATAAGAAAAGTTAGATGAGAAAGAAAATTTTAAAATGAAACTGCATTGGACACTCTATATACCGTATTTCCGGCTGTACCCCGAAATTTAAGCGGCGATTTGCTAAGCGGTCGATTTGCTAAGCGGTCGTTTTGCTAAGAAAAAAATTTAAGCGCGATTTTGCTTAGAATTCACAATTTAATCGCCAATTTGCTAAATGGTCGTTTTGCTAAGAATTTTTTTTGCTAAGTAGTTGTTTTGATAAAGATCTTGTTTGTTAAGCTACCTACTTCTTCAGTTCGGTTCAATTTCGGGGTACAGACCTTAAAACCCAAACGATTTAATCCAAAATCCTGTTCTAAAATGGTTTAATTTTAATCGGAGTCTCCTACTCTGGACTGATTGCATCCAGAGGAATTCGAACCAGTAACCTTGGTGATGAGTATATGGACTCTTCGCCAAATAAACACTCAAAATTATGATAAAAAAAGGTATGCACCCAGGTGGATGCGAACCAGCATCCTCGGCGGTGGCTATCCAAGTGGTCGTCCACTTGATCAAGAAATTTTTTTTACGTTTTCGGTTTCCAAAACAATTTTTCTGCACTAATTCGAGCATGCTGAAGATGGTTTGAAAATGGTAAAATGACGTTTTATCGATAAATTTAGAGCTATTGTGCGCTCTTGATTTATCAAAATCAAGAATTTACGATAAGTCAAAAATTTCTTGATAAAACGTGATTTTACCACTGTCAAATCATCTTCATGATTCTCGAATTAGTGTAGAAAAATTGATTTGGAAACCGAAAACGTCAAAAAAATTTTTGATCCAAGTGGACGACCACTTGGATAGCCACCGCCGAGGATGCTGGTTCGAATCCACCTGGGTGCACACTTTATTTTTTACCGTATTTCAGATATAAAAAAACTAACGTTTGACCTTTCAGGTCATTTTGGTGAATATACCCCTACTCTTGAGTTGCCTGGATATCAACCTGTCCAGGTGGTACCCAACCTAGATTTGGGATTGGGTAGGTAAAATCGAACTTTTGGTCTCAACAAGTATAATTCTTCACAATTTTTTTTTTGGTTGGGGAAATAGATTTTTTTATTTAAATGAACTTTTTTTAGGCCATCCAGGTGGAAATCCACTTGGCCAGGTGATACCTACACCAGGTATTGAAGTTGGGCTGTGTAAAATCGCATCTTTGAGCTTAAAAACGAATCTTCCACGCAATTTTAAGTTAGAAAAAATGGATTATTTTTTATTTTTAGAAATTTAATTTTTCAGGTTTGGGTTTGGTTTGGGTATTTAGGGTGGTTTAGGTACTTGAGGTGGTTTAGAATGGTTGTGGTAGTTTAAACACAATCTGAAAATATCAATTTACCTAGATCCCATATTCAAATCAGTAAAAAACAAAAAAAATCGGCGGAAAAATGACCGTCGGAAAAATGCCCGTAATCCCTACCAGAACATTGAGAAAATGGGAAAGTACAAAAAGGCAGAAAAGTTCTTAGCAAATCGGAATTTAAGAAAAGAATGCTTTAGCAAATATATTCTTGGCAAATGGGCGCCTTAACAAAAAAGTTCTTAGCAATTTGTCGTTTAGCAAAAAAAATTCTTGGAAAATCGACCACTTAGCAAAATGCCGCTTAAATTACGGGTACAGGCCGTATTTCCTCTAATTCACGCCCTGGGGCGATTATTTTGTGACTTGCGTCTAGAAGGGAGGGGGGGGGGGGTGTTAATTGGAGTCATTTTTGGATTTTTTAGTACTCAACCAAATTAAAAAATGTGGAATCGGTAGAGCGCGCGGGGACTCAGAAAATGCAACAAAAACATGTTCAAAAAAATTCTGCTCCGAGATACAAACCTCAAAGTCGATGGGGGGGGGGGGGTTATTAGAGGGGTGGCGTTAATTAGAGGAAATACGGTAAGTGATCTCTAATATCTTGGCTCCGGATTTCGAATGTCGAAGTCGGAAGTGAAAATTCGTGAATGGATTTTCTATTTTTTTGTCCGATTATTACAACGTGTTTGTATGACTTGTTGGAAACGCGGAGTGGGAGTCGAATTTGAGTATTTTGCATCGTAACACACTTTACCCCAACTCCGGGCTCCTCAGCTAGCCATTATAGAGTAGAAGACATTGAAAATAAATAAAGACACTCTAAAAGAATTTAAAAATGATGAAACTCAATCGAAATTGAAGATTACTCAAGTTGGATAAATACCGTATATTCTCTAATAAACGACCCTTTGAGGACCTATATCTCAGCCTAGAGTAAATATTTTGCAAACTGTATTTCGCGTTTTTCTAACTTGCACGAGCTCTAGCGATTCCACTTTTGGATTTCAGATTTTCACGCGAAAATTTTGAGATTGACCTCAAATTTTCAGATTTTGAGGGGTTGAAAAATAAACGACCATGGTCTTTAAATGAAGAATATACGGTAATACTAAACCTTGTGCAAAGATCAATTAGAATTTCTCAGGGCTTGCCCAACATATTCATAAGTTTTAAAATTTCACTTTATTGAAGCGGTGAACTATTTAGGTTTGAAAAAGCGGCCTCGATGGCGGACAGCAGCCCAAGTGCCGCCCCACCCAAGTACCAAGAGTATTTTCCCCTGAGCCAACCTTTTCATTTTCACATATTCCACACCTTTTGCACCGAAAATACCAAGGGTATTTGCCGCTTCGCGGCTAAAGACCAGCACACTTCATATTGCAGTGGATTGGGGTGAAAAAATCAAGGGAACCGAAAAATGTTGGCTTAAAGGACCATTGCCATCTACGCCACGGAAATTTTACGTCAATGGCGCAGTGGTTGAGCGTTTGCGTTTTTTTGGCCCAAAATGATGCGCAGATTCAATCCCGCGTTGTGGTACACTTGTTTGACCAATGTCTAGGGGTAATTCGACTAGATTCGGAAACAGCGACTCCAATTACCCCTAGACATTGGTCAAAGAAGCCAAAAATGGCCTGCCCCCACGCGGGATCAAACCTGCGCACCACTTTGCGCCAAAAAAAGGCCCACTGCGCCACCAAGGCCACCTTCTCAATTTACATAGGTTCCCCCTCTAAATACTTTTAATTCAGATCTGCAGAGAGACCATGCGCCCTTATGTGTTTGACCTGGAGAAACAGGAGCACTGGAAAAATTGTGCTGAAAGCATCTACGGAGGTCCTATAGACAAACAGCTTTCCACCTATAACTACTTTATCAAGTTTGTAATCGAGCACGGCACATATCCATCCAACAAACACACCTTCACCAAATACCTGTCTACCAAACAAGCTAATCGAAAAGAATATCTATCTTCACATTGCCTAGACAAATTTGCCAGTTTGTGGGCGATGTGTTTCAAGATTATGAGCAATGCTTGGTCAAAAATTTACTCAGCTGACTGCAAGCGAATTTAAAAGTATAGTATTCTACAGCAGATCTGAAAAAAATCGTATTGAACTGGAAAAAATCTGAATTTTGTGCTCAATAAGAGATAAAATGATTTACGTGATCTAATTTTTTTATGAAAACCATCTTTCCATACCTAGTTAAAACATTCGGCCCAAAAATATGCCTCAGTTTTTGCCTCATTTTAGCCTCATTTTTGCCTCAGTTTTTGCCTCATGCCTCATTTTTAAATCGAATCATACATCGAATCATACACCAAGATTTCGAAGACTCCCGGAGGAAAAAATGTGGTGCTCTATCGCAAGAAGATCGGCAAGGTGCCCAAGTGCGGAGATACCGGAGTTCGCCTTCATGGGGTTAGTGACACTTTATATCCATTGGAGTTTCATCTATCTGTTTGTCCATTACAGATCCAGCCATCGCGTCCACGAGAGATGTCCCAGCTTACTAAGCGAAAGAAGACGGTTCACGGGCCTATGGTGGATGTCTGAGCGGAGCTGCTGTGCGTCAGCGAATCATTCGTGCCTTCCTGGTTGAGGAGCAGAAGATTGCCACCAAGATTTACAAGGCCAAGATGGAAGCTACAAGAAATGAGGAAATGTTTACTTTGCCTGTTCGTTTCTGCTCTCTCGTTACAATCAATAAATTGTCGTCTCTAATAAATATGGTGTTAGTTGGTAACATAGTTTTAACAGTTTAGGGACCCTGACTGTGATTTAAGGAATCCGATAATTTTTTTGGCGCATTCTTGCGGAGCGTTCCCATGCGAATCTGCCCTTTTTCTTACGACACTCGACGAGAACGCGGAGAAAAGATATGCTATAATGGAGGGTTCGGACACCGGCAATGGTTTCCGGCGCCGATAGTGTCCGACCTACATGAAAGGGACAGTAGCGTCCGGTATATAAATAGCCACCAATTTTTCTCGGCTCGGATAATAGGTATATACAGTATTTGGGCTTTGTAATTTCATTAAAAACTGGCCTTTTTAGATATGACAACGAACAAAACAATTACAAAACGGCGGGGGTCAAATGAACAGAGCGCTAAACGTCGCGGATACGGAGTGAGTCCGTCTGTTGTAGCTATTATGGAGAAATTTATTGCTCCGACCTTTTTACCCAGGCACCCGTTCTCCTCTCAGTAGGTAGCTACAGTCGACGCTCGATATACGTCCCTCAAGGGACCGGCCAAAATGGGGCGTTATATCGAGCGGACGTTATAGTTGCACCATTTCTACAGCTAAAATCAATCATTGTAAAATGAACCCACGTGGCACTGAAGTAGCTATAAGCTAGGCAATGTCTTCTTGGACTGTAGGCAATTCTCGTAAAATACTAAATCAGTCTGTTTCGGCTGTAAAAAGAAGTTTCATAATAATTTACAAGGGAAAAAGCTTGAGATTATACGAAACCTTTACTAAACACCATTTGCCATAAACAGCTCAAAGTCGCTTTATTGGGAGCAAGGAGCAAAACACAGACTTGACACACAGTGGACTTTCTAGCAGGATAATAGAAATAGCGTGAGAATTACGCAGCATACGTCTATTCTACAACAGCAGTTACATCAGGAATGAATATTTGAATTTTGAATTTTTTTAGTCTCACGCATTAAAGTGGTCCCCGCCTTTTGAAAATTCAAATTTCACCGTGTCGGGCACGGGCATGCTCCTTTAACTTCTTTTTCTTTTTGATTTTAATCCAAATACTTATTTTTATTGCAAAGACTGATGAGAAAAATGAACTATGTTGGCTCCCCCTATGGGTTTAAAGGGGCATGCCCACGCTAATAAGAGGTGGTGCCCAGGAATTCACATTTTTTTTTAATCATTGAACTTGTGTACGGATTTTTCATCTTATTAGGGTGGGCATTTAAAAGTGAGGTATGATTTAATGGGCAGGAGTAGTGTGCGCCAAACCACTTTGCGACAATTCAGTTTGGGCAAAATTATTCGCACTTTAACACACATTTTTATTATTAAAACAATTAATCAACGGATTGTCAGGTCCAGTTTAGAACAGTCTTGTTGCTTGGACAAACTTTTTTATTTATACACACTGTTGTTAATGGACAAATATCTAAAAAGACGCTGGGAAAAATGATTTTTTTTATTAGAAGTAGCCATGGGTATTTTTTAGATGAAATATCAGTTGATAAATCGTTTTGATCTTATGAAGGTAAATATTTCAAGATGCCTTAAAGATTTGATGTCTTTCAGGTTTGAAGTATTGAAAAAGAGGGATTATGTCCTAATAATAGCTTTTTTTAATAGATTCGTCCAATTGAAAAAATAAAGACAATTATAACACAAATTAATACAAAAAGACATCAAAAACCATAAATTAACACATAATATTTTGTGTGTCATGCATTTTCTTGTTGAAAACTTTAACTATTGTAATATTCTTCTATTTTTTTCTAAGAGTCAAGCAAGTAATAGATTACCGTATCACCTCCATGAACCCATTTTTGCTAGAATTGATTTTTTTGAAAATTTTGATTATTCAGTTTCAGTCGGAAAATATCATTTTAGGGATAAAAAAGTTAGGTTTATCGTGAAAATGTGGTCGGAAGATACTTTTTATTGATAAAATTTAGAGATTTAACTCAAAAATGATTTTCAATACAGGCAGTACATGCATACAAATACAGTACATTCATCGGAACCAAAAATGAACCAATTATTTAATTTCAAATAATTTTTGAAAAGTGCTAATATTTTGCATGTTATACGGCCACTCACTCGAGCAATCATACTTATTTGAAAGCTCGTTAAATTTTGCAACAGATAGGTATTTCAACTTTGCGTATAATGGGTCATTCACGACGTAAATGTGAATGATTTTTGCATCGTGAAGACACCTTACATTTACACTTAGACTTACATTTACCCTTTCACGATACGAATGTAATGTGATGCAAATTAAATGCATGTATTTTCAGAGAATACTAAAAGTGATGACGATCAGTTCAATGCTAGTTATAAAAACTTAAAAAATTGGTATCTGGGTAACCTTTGGAAAAAAAAGTGAGGATAAGTCAAAAAATTTGCATTTACATTCACATTCGTATCGTGAAGGCGTAAGCGTAAGTGTAAATGTTTTTTGCATCGTGAAGACCCTTACATTCACACTTACGTCGTGAAGAGCCATAAGAAGATACAATCAAATAACTGAAAAAAAACTCAAAACTGTCCGAGTTCATACAATCAACCCGAGAACATTACATAGTAAGAGCACTTTTTTAGACATTTTTTTCCCCGAACTTGCGCACGAATTGCTCCAATTAGCAAAAGGGCTTTTAAGTGTTAGAGGGTGTCGATTTAATAGAGACAATTTAATAACGATACAACCGGTATATGCATGAAATATACTTTGTGCTTACAAAAGAAAACTATATATTTGGCCAAAACTCAAGGTGGTACAGCAAGATTCAAACAATATAAAAAAAAATTCAAAATATCTGCAGAAATATTTGAAATAAAGACTACAACTTTAATTGTATTGCAGCAAAATATATGTATAGAAAACTAGCCAAATGAAAATCAAACGATGCTACTGAAATATACCTCTCCCCCCAAAAAGCTACTGGATTATACACCTCCCCCCCCTTCCCAATAATTTTTAGGGGTATCTGAAGCCATTCTTTTTCCCCTTTTTCCTTTTTGAAAAAGTAAATCAGTGCGGTTTGGCCCTGAGCCCAAGGCTTTTAAAGGACCATGGTTTTTGCGCGCAGCGGCATGTGCAAAATTTGAATTGGCGGGGATAGTTCTCTTTCCTCTCTCACTATACTCTTTGATGTCGTTCGAAATGACTGATCAGAGTATAGTGAGAAACGAAAGAGAAGAGTCCCCCGCCAATTCAAATTTTGGTCATGCCACTGCGCGCAAAAAACCATGATCTTTTAAGCGTTAAATAGGTCCATAAATAAATAAGGTCCATTTAATAGAGAAGCCTAAAGACCAATCCTAATTCCTAAGCCTAAAGATTATTAAGTGGGGTATATTCCAGCAGCGTTTTTTTCAGGGGTGGGGGAGGGTGTATATTTCAGTAGCGCCAATAAACCGATCTTCTTAAGTGAACACAAATACCATATACGCTGAAGCTAGAGCATGGCGTATATTTCTAACAAGGGAACATATCGAACTGTATGATTCGATTTAAAAATTCTAACAACGCGATTGTGTAGAGCATAGCCGATTAACTGTACGAAATTTCAATATTTATGGCAAACAGAAAGAAAAAAAATCCAGTCTGGATACTCGAGAAACATCAAGCCGAAAACTATCCTGGTCCCTATGTTGATTTTCGAAAGCATCTTTTTCTGCAATCAAATCTTGATTATGGAAATTTTTAAAGTCTGACCCCAGCTGGACCCGACACTTTTTTAATCAATTCGCTGAGAAAATAGTGTCGGGCACAGATCGGTGTCGAAGTTTTAACGGTGTCAACATATCGAAGAAAGACTTTAAAAAAAATTTTTAAAAATTTACGGGGACGAAGGTAATGTTGGCCTATTTTTAAAGATAGCGTTGTCAGAATTTTTAATCAAATAGTATAGTTCGGTATGTTCCCTTGTAGGAAGCATTTTAATACGATCGTTTCATTTGCTTACCATCCTGTGCCAGAGCACTTGCCATTCGACTACCATAGCAAGCCAACAAAGGAGTGTAAACAAAGTTAAGACAGTTTTTAGCAAACTTATTAGCAAGATGAATATACTCTTGAAGCATGTCAACATTTTTCAAAGGCTTGCCATTGGTCTTTCTCCAATTATTCTAAATTAAACTTTTTTAAGTAAATGAACTGCAAAATAGTAATTGCAAAGCAATACTACTTTCAATACGAAGAAACACTAACCTGTGCCCATCTATAGACATCATTCTTTATATGTTTGTATATGTATCTGGAATTAGTTCGCAAGACCAGTCGAGTGTGACCTGATTCAAGTGCTTGCAGCATGGCTACCAGAACAGCTTTTAGGACTGCTAGATTGTTTGTTTGATAGCCTAGCAGTGGACCAGCAACGTTGTTCTCATGCTCATAACCCCAGAAGATTCCATATCCAGCCTTAAATAATAATTTTTTAAACATATCATTAATTATTGGCAGGTTGACTAAATTTTGGCCACGTTTTTGAGGGTCTTTTCAATTGAGGATTTTTTCAGCACATAAAATATTTTTCCCGCATAAGATAGAGCAATTCTTGTGCTGCTAATATTACTGTTTAGGTGAATAAAAGTTCGGAATTTCACGTAAGAAAATTTCATATAAAACGTTCGAAATTCGGATTTTTTAAAACCATGATACTATCATGGTGCAAAACAAAAAAATTCAAAAAATCATCGAAAGGGACATTATGAAACGGAATTTTTTTTTGTTTGATAACTCCAAAAAGATCACTTACTCCCAGACTTATTGCTTGACTTTCGTGCAAAATGCAAAAAATTTTCATATAGTAGAAGCCTGAGGCGCTGGCCTAATAGGGTTAACACTCCCGGGGCGGATCGGCAGGTGGGTATATTCTGATGCAGAATAAGACGGAGAACACGCCTATCGATTTTCCTCAAAAAGCGGATCTGTGGAACATATTTGCAAATTAAGTGTGATACGGCCGTTTTTTTAGATAACGGCATAAACTAAAAAAACGTGGTAAGCTGGGTGTAAGCCTAATTCTGACTATGTCTTTACTGTATTTTTTATTGTAAATTTATCTTAAAAAAGCTTACGTTAGCATCATGATAACCATTATGGGAGCAAACCCCATGCACATACACTGTGGCAGTTCCATTTCTTGTGCGAAACTCAGTGTCACCATATCTAAACAAAAAATTGGGTAACAATAATTCATTAACAAAACACTCCTCTGTAAAATTTGCGACTTGGTGTCTGTCTGAAAGAAGTCTCCTTTATTAAAAAAAATAATTTTTAATGTTTATAATAGTAAGTTTTTTTTAATTTTATATTTAAAAATGTTAATTGCAAAATTAAGACCCACATTGGCACATGTAGTCAAAAGCATCAGAATAACAGTTGAACTCCTCATAATATCCATAGTAGCTGGGATCGGCGTAAATTCCAGGCATTGACCCATCAACGACTGCAAAGTAGCTGCTCATTGTGATAATCGTCTTAATTTTATTTATAAAATTAAGTACTTTTAAATTGTAGTATATTGTCGTTAAACCGAGCTTTTTCTGATTTGGAGAGAAAAATTTTGGGTTTCTGAAAAACGATCGTGCGAATCGGAAACCGCACCATATTACAGAACAGATTGTTAGATCAGAATCGGCAAAAGTGTTTAAAAACCTGAGTCAAAAAAGTGTTTGAGTATAGGCGGGAACGATCTTTCTGGGGTTCCGTTAAATCGAGCGTCAATTTATTGACTTCTCGAAAAGTGATAGAAAAGTTTTAGACTAGAATTGTATGCGCAACAAGATAAAAAAACTTTTACATCAGAATTACTGCGGAAACTGCGTAGCTGGGGAAAGTTGGCCCAGTAAGGAAAGGCTAAGTTTGAAACGGGGGCATTTGCAATATTTATAATTTTCCACTCTTTTTCGTTACACCCATACTTTTTTATTGCACCTTATGAACTTAGATGCTGACCAGAATTCTTGCAAGTTGCAGGAATATCAAAAACAGAAATAAGGAAATCATCTTATTATACCAAAATTATAAAACACAAGATTACTAATTACAAGATAAGCTAGAAAAAGATGGGTGTTTCTGTAGTTGACAAGCATATGGATGCAAAACAATAGGATTATCTGACTGACTTTCTCTTCACAAAATTGAGCAACCAATAAACAACTAAAGACAAAGTATCTGATTACAAAAAGTTAAGATAAATTTGAGTATTTGTGCGCTTTTGCGACATGACTGACTAAAACTGAAAAGGTGCAAACTGTGTTTGTGTCAATCGTGAAGGAGATAAAAAAAATCTTGGAGAAAACAAATAAAAATGATAGGAACGTATATCTATAAAAAACATAATATATTTCTTTTAAAAAATATTAAGAAACTGTTTTTTAGCTTTCAAATATTAACTACGAAAAATAAAACGTAACTGGTTGATGATGAAATGGGCAAAAAGCTACTATAGCTACATAAATGTTGGAAGACAAAGAAGAAGAAACAAGCGCTGAACACTCTTTGCCCTTTGCTCTACACTGTTTTGGCGGATCGCTTGTCTATTAGCACTTAGGGGTGTGAACTTTTTTTTTCTATTTTTGCTAAAATAAAAAATAACCCTGTGTATCTTTTATCATAAATGCTACAAAACAAGGAAACTTGCAGTCAAACTTCTCATTAACATACCGTAATTCCTCTAATAAGCCGCCCCCCCCTGGTTCAAAATCGTGTTCTTGGCATTGTGTTTTTAACCATTTTTTGAAGACTCCTCTTTGGCAAGTTACCCTCAATTTGTAGCCAGTAAGATGAGCTACAAAATAGATGGTGACTTGCCTAACAGTGGTCTTCGAAACATAGGTCAAAAACACAATGCCAGAAACTAGTTTTTTGAATTTAGGAGGGGGGGGCGCTTATTAGAGGAATTACGGTAAACCCAAGGGACCAGTTCGAGCGTTATGTTAATGGGAAGTTATGTTAACGGGAAGGTCAGTTTTAAGGGTTTTCTTTGCAAACAAACCAAATCGACTCGAAAATATGTTATTTTAATGAGAAGTTGGTACTATTCCAGTGTACCCCCCCCCCCCAAAAAAACCAACTTTTATATATGCATTCGAAAACCATTTTTATGAAATAAATTTGCCATAAAAAGGCCAGAAAAGCCATTTAAATAGGGTTCAAGGGCTGTATTGGGAAAGGAAAGAGGGAGACCCTTTTCGGCCGAAAAATTAAAGATGTTGAACATAGTTTTGAATACTCTGGCCTACCGCAAAAATAACTCTGGTATGCATGCTTTTCATGCATCCAGAGTCACTTTCGAGTGATTTGTGTCTAAGGTATGTGGGTGTGCGCATCTCAACTCCAAGCCCCCTGCGCCCCGAAGGGTCGCAGGTGGTTGAGAGTTAGAGATGCGCGCACTCACTCACTCACCTTAGACATAATTCCGAGAAGTACACTTGATCATAAAATGCATATAGAGTCTATTTTTGCCACGGCCCGAGTTGAAAAACATGGTAAAGCAGCCAAAAAAGTGGCCCCTGTGTTATTCCCTTCCCTCCCAATACAGCCCCTTAACCCTTTTAAAAATGTTTTTCTGGCCCTTTTTTGGCAAAATTATTACATAAAAATGGTTTTTGAGTGTATATAAAAAAGTTGGTTTTGGGGGGGGGGGTGTACAGTGGAATAGCGGCGAGAAGTTTATGTTAATGGGAAGTTAACGTTTTTTTGTGAGAAAAAAATGTTTGTAAAGATACAAATATTTTTTGATTTTAACTACAAATTTATTGTTGTGATGAATTTTCTTAATAAATTCACATTCGATTTTATATTTTTTCATAAATTTTAAACCACTTCCAAGTTGCAGATGCTGGGCTAGATATCTGATATTGAACGGCTAAAATCTTTTTTGAGGTCAATTGACCGGTCAAATGCTCCATTTGGCCGGTCAAATGCGGTCAAGTGCTCCTATTCTCCTACAGCTATTGAAGGGACACTAACAGCTGCTTCGATGTGACAACATTTTAATTTTTAATCGTTGTCTGGCAAACCAATTATGCTTTACGACTTATTATATGTCATCTTTCGCAAAAAAAAGAGGAATCTGATAGTTACTTCAGGATCAAGATTGTCTAACAAATTATAGGTATTAAGCATTTTTGTGAACGACCCCTATTTTTGTCCAAAAGAAGTGACAACGTTTTCCCCATGGCCCGTTCCCAGAAATTATTTGGTGTTTTAAGGAATCTGTTTGTGCCATTTTGTGGAGCACAAAAAGCGGATACATGTTATTTATTTTTCATAATACACTAAAATTATTGGAGAAGTATTGATCGAAAAGTAGCAGAAAAGTTTTTATTTGAAAAACATTTTGATTTTTTTGCAAACCATCAACAGCTTTCGATCAATACTTGTAAAGTTAAACCTCAAAGTAAATCGTTAAACGAAACCCTCGATATGACGAACATTGTTGCCGGTCTCCTGTTTTCAAATAAAAACTTCTCAGCTCCTTTTCGATCAGTACTTCTCCAATAATTTTAGTGTATTATGAAAAATAAAAAAACATGTGTCCGCTAGTTTTTTGTGCATGGTTTTTTTTAACTGCTTCATATCTCTGTAATTTGTTGAAAAATCTCTAATCAGAAATTACTATCAAGTTTTTCTTTCTTTTCTGTGCAAAATGACATATAAAAAGTCGTAAGGCAAAATTGGTTTGCCAGACAAGCATTAAAACGTTGTCACATCGAAGCAGCTGTCAGTGTCTCATTAATAAGACAATTAATGAGCTTAACCCAGGGCTCGGAAATCAAAATTTTCAAATAAAGGACATTTTGGTGAAATAAAGGACATTTGGTCGAAAAGTGCATTTTTATCCAGTGCTTATTGATTTTTGAGTAACGAAAATAAAGATTTTGACCTAAAATCTCAAAAATTCTAAAGATCTCGGATCTCCAATAAAGGACAAATATTTAAATAAAGGACGTTTCCGAGCCCTGGCGTAAACACTAGGGCTAGATTCGGTCGGTTAACCGAGCCGGTCGGTTAACCGAAAACCGGGGTTTTCAGTCAATAAACCGAAACCGAAAAAACCGAAAAAATGCCGGAAAACCGAAAACCGGGTTTAGCGAAATACTGGTTTATTTATAAGTCAAAAATTAACCGAAAACCGGGTACAGGTCGGTCAACCGACCGAAAGACTTACTAAGTGTAGAAAAAGTTCTGCTGGTGGACACAGAATGAAATTTTGAGTTTGGAGCCTTGGAAACTCAAATTTGGATGCACTGAAGCATCCAAAATTAGCATTTTCGGGGGTTTTTTGTGTTCCAAGTCCTCAAACTAGAAATTTTAATCTCTGTCCGCCTGCAGGACTTTTTCTACTCTTAGTAAGTCGACTATGTTACAAGATAAACGAGTCAGATTGAGGTTAAGTTGGGGGACATTTCGAATGGTCCTCTTGTCAGTATCGAGTTTTTAGCGCAAAAGTTCAAAACTTATCAAATTTCGAAACTAATGCTCTTGGGGCCCAAATTCTGTTTTCTTAGCGCTCGAAAAAATGTTTGAATTATGGTTTCGAATTTTGAATTTTTACATAATGTTTACATAGTGAAAATTCAAAATTTGAGTTGACATAAATGTTTTTTTAGCAAATACAAGAGGAATTTGACCAATTCCTTACTGAATTCTTATTTGAGTTTGCCGAATAGTAAAATCAACAACTGTGAACTTAAAAGTTTTCTGAACTAAATTAAGTGCTTAAAAACCAGAAAAAGAAAAGTGGATTGTTGTTTTTGTGTTTCGCTTACAATATTTATAAGATTTTAAGAGTTTTGCAAAAGTGTCGAATACTATATAATATTATCAGTAATGAGCCCATTGGTTTATGGGCTGGCGTATTAGAACAAATGATACATCAAATTAAAAAACGTCGTTAACATGTATCAAATGTCTTTTAATGTGTAAATGAATTTCCGGTACTTTTGCTTCCCACAGAATAAAAGACACTTGACAAACATTCAGTTTGGAATTTCACGAACAGATTTTTGTTCTATTATAAAATGCTACCTAAATTTAGCTTTTTTAAAAATAGGCGAAAAAAATCTAACAAGACCTTAGAAGATTGTGCCGACAAAGGTAATCACCAAAAAATTCATCCAGCAGCTAACGGTAATGAAAGTTGTACAAATGGTTGGCACATTAGTTTGGTTGAAGACCACCTGTTTAACCCATCCAACGGACAGTCCGAAGATAAGAATTCGCCAGGTCATAATCAGCCTACTACAAATTCAACTCACAACACTGGTTATTCTAAAGTGTCTAGTAAAGATCCCCACCCTTGCTTGAACTGCCGTTACTTTTGGCGTGAACAATTCCATGGATTTTCTTTGTATTTGATGGTATGTTTTTCAAAATACACTTACAATTGTAGTGTAAGCAAAAAAATTATTTATGGATAATCCGGTAGTATTTTATTTTAAGTTTGATATTGCCTAAAACTAGGGTACCTAAATCAAAATTTCGAAACAAAGTGCATTCGGCCAAATAATATGAAATTTGGTCATTTATCGTCAAAAAGTGCCATTTTCGTAGCTCCATTCGACCCTAGTAGCGAATACCCCCCCCCTCCTCCCAACGATTGTCACCTTTTTACTTAAGTAAAAAGTACCCAATTTATCGTCCCAGACCCCGGAAAATGCGTAACTCTTCATTAGTCACAAATTCCGTACGCTGGCCTACCCTCAAGCCTAGGGCTAAGCCTAAACTTGTTGTTTCGAAGGGTAGTTACAGCGATTTTTGAAATGTCGGATTCTTGGGGGGGGGGGTGGGGGTATACGCTACTAGCGCCCTCCCTTCCATCTAATTTTTACAAAATTTATATAAAAAAGTAAAAGTCACACAGCTAGCAAGTTTTAGTCACGTTCTCCAATCATCAAAGCTCTTTGGTTGAGCATTATTGGATTATGTTTTGGTACTGCCCTCTGGTTGTCTTATTTTCTGGTCAGTGAGTATATGGAGAGACCTGTAGTCACCCTCAACACTATTCGTCAGGTTAAAAGTTTGAAATAGCAAAAGTTGACAGACTGCCAACTACATTAATTAAAAGTTTAAGATTAAAAACCAAAAATATTCAGAGACAGAAATTATTGTTTGCGAATATCACAGTTTGTCCAAAAAACGTTGATTCCTTGAACTTTACATCCATAGAGGCAGGTAGGTAATGACTTTTCATTATCAAAGTTTATAATATTTTTTCAAAGGCTGTAAATGATATGCCGCTAAATCAAAAAAGTGTAGTGTGTTGATTTTTCGGATATAAAAAGCTTCTGTGAAACAAAATTTAGAATTTTTATCTTTTCCCCCGACATCAAAAGTGTCCAGCCTTTTTTTAAATCATTTTGCCGTTAACTTCTAGATCTAAATTTCCGGATGCCTTATTTGTCCTTAAATAGAACAGCAGTCAACGATCTAATCAGCTTTGCTCTGGCTGGAGCTGGTTTTCATAACTTTGACGCCCACATTCAGTTTTGGAGTGTTCAGCAAGTCGACCAGTTAGCGCAGTGGTTTAAACGCTGGAGAGGGCAGCGCACCCTTCGGCAGTTTTTGCATTACTTATTTGAGACCAATGGATACACTTGTCAAGATGTTAGCAGCGTTTTTTAACACAATTTTTACAACCAAATTATTGATTTTAGTTGTTTGAGGCCTGTTTTTACGGCAGAAGACCAATTATTTGTTGCGACCATTTCGCCCCTGCATATGTAATTATAAAAATAAGTGAGATGATATAATAGCTTTTTGATCATTTTTCATGTGATGTTGAGAGGAAGGTGTTTTCGCCTAAAAGAGTTTTACCAGTTTGATCCAGACGAGGCAGGCAAATTGTCTTTGTTTATGAAGCAACTGAAAAGCCCTTTTGTAAATATTCATGGATTACAGGTAAGCAAAGACTTTGCGGGTTGCAATCAAATATTATGGGATATTAATGGGCTGTCAGTTGGGTGTCCTTCAATTTTCGACCCTAAATTTTTTTGACTATAATTTAAAAATGCAAGGTTTACCCCCTTGTTTGCTTCCATGCCTTATATTCTATTCGAAGTTTTATGATAGTCAGTTCTTTCGTACATTGTTTTATCTTTTCGAATTCTTTGTATTTTTTTTCTATTTTTTAAAAGTTTTGAAATTGCACTTGGTATTTAGTTTATAGAAGAAAAAGTGGATTACTACTCAAGTGTACCTCATTGCTGTTACATTTATAAATTAATCAAATCTTTCAATTCAGCCGCAAGTAGTTGTGTACATTGGTGACGAATATGAAGACATACCCACATTTCCTCGATTCTATCTCAACGACCACACTTGGTATAAATTTCGTATTAGAAAAAGGAGGATCAAGATGTTGACACCAAATCCTCACTGCTCCTCTGACTTTTTGAAGATGGGCAGGGGCAAGTGCTTGGTGGAGACTTGGCTAAAGTGGGTTACAGCCCAATGACTTTACAAAACAATTAATAAGTTAAGAGAGCGCATAATTGGGAAAATGAATTGCACCTGTTCTATTTAGCTCAAAAGAATCCAGGAATGAGGATCTGTAGTCCCAAAGTAAATTTTAAAATTATTAATTGAAAAGTGTACGCAAAATTTTGTTGCTTTCCTTAAAGGAGGGTGAAAGCTAGGGTTGGTTAATTCTACGTAGAAAAAAAACCCCGTAGATTTGTACAAAAATCGTAGAAATAATCATTCAAGCAATTGGTGGTTTTATCATGAATGTCAAAACCAAAAATTTTATCGGTCATTTTATCGGTTTTTAAAGGGGCATGCCCGTGCCCGACACGGAGAAAAGGGGACCAGCACTTTTTTTCTTTCTCGATCAAGTTTTACATGCGTGCGGATTCAGATTTTTAAGTTTTCTGTCTAGTTTTTAAAAGTAGTATAGGGTCATTAATATTAGATTTGACGCAAAACGAGTGAAAAATAGAACGCTTCAAAAAAAATTGCTGGTCCCCGCCTTAACTTTTTGAAACGCACGGGCATGCCCCTTTAAAGACGTTTGTTATAGCCATAAATTACCGTTTCGGGGTCTTTATTTTATCATTTCCACTTCTATCGCATTGATGTCATAATCTCCATCATTGATAGTAATCTCCAACCATCTTTTTCAGGTATTTTAGTACCACAGTCAAACCCAGGTTGATTGATACACAGGTCAATTAGTCCACAAAACTTTTATCACCTCCAAATTCCCGACAAACTATACGGTTGAAATCAAAATCGTGTGCTGAAAATGATTTGTTAAGAATATAATGCTATATTATTATCCAGCATTTTAGAACCCAGTTAGTACTGGGTAGGTACCCACTTCGAGGTGGTCAACCTCAAACTTTAGGACATTTTTCTGAATAAGCATACGAATCATGCTATCATTATTGCAAATTGGTTCTTAGAACGTTTTGTAATGAACAAAACCCGGTTTGAACTTATCAACACCTGAAAAACTGAGATAGTATCCCCTGCTACAGGCAGACGTCCAGCTGGGCAACTTGAGTACATCCTGAAAATTTGGCGACGGAATACTAATTTGTAATCTTCACTTATGTGCTCAGGGCATCGTTTTAAGCAAGAGAGAACTGTTCGTTTGCCCATTCCGAAAAATTCCCTCAAATTTGGCGTCGACCAGCTCAGGTAAGGTAGCCACCCAGGATATTGAGATTCTAAATTGTCGAAACAGCATTTTTGTCTCATGTAACCGTTTTCAGCACAAGATTTTGCGTTAAATAGTTGTTAAGCGCACTGCAATAGTTCGAAAATTTGTTTTTCTTCTTTCTACGATTTCTATGTATGCGTAGAAATAGGTGTAGAAAAACCGTAGAATTCTATAGAATTGTACGTAGAATTCTTCGTAGAATTCTACGTCACCCAACTCTAATGAAAGCTGTTAAGGAGATGGTCTCGACACGAAAGGATTATTTCAAGTTTTGTGTTTTTTTAAATATGGTTTTGGAGCCATATTTGGTCGATAATCCGGCGTTGTGGTTCCAAACAATCTTGTGCAAAGCTAAAAATTGGTTTAGCATCATCACTATCAGAATTTAAAAATTCCTTCAAAAAATGCCCTAACAATGGAAATTTAACAAGAGACTGATCAACCTTTTCTCGATGGTTTTTCCTCTTTCCCTTTTCCGTTTTTAATGCATTTTTCGAGAGAATCCAAATTCTGATATTGATGATGCTAATACGACTTTTTATTCTGCACAAGTTTGTCTGGCATAGTATCACCAAGTTGTCGACAAAATATGGCTCTAAACCCACATTTAAATAACACAAAACTTGGATGAATTCTTTCGTGTCGAGACTATCTCCTTAACAGCTTTCACCCTCCTTTAAATTTTTGCTTGAATTCACAAGTAGGGTTGGTTGATTGGTAATTACCCGGAGAAATACTTTTTCCGAAGAATTGCCCAACCCTATTCACAAGTCCCTGTCAAATTTTTGATTCACTTAAGACAAAAACATTGAAATTTTTAACTTCTAAAAATTTTTAAATGTTTTTGTCTTGAATGGAACCAAAATTTGACAGGAATTTTCGAATTCAAAGAGCAGTTTTTATGAGCGTAAAAGGAAATGCTTACAAGGGAACCCATGTTGGTGTCATCGCGATCCAGGAAAACTTTTTTTTAATCGATAGAGCACTGAAAAATATTGTTTGACATAAATATCCGAATTTTCCATGTGTTAGATGGGCTCTGAGCGAATGAAAATTAATTTCTTTCAAAAAAATGGGCAAGAGGTGTTTAGCGAAAATCTACTGTAATTTTAAGACACAATTTCTCATCGAATAAAGTCAGCTTTAGGGTCATAACAAAAAAGACTAGGCCAAAATTTTCATGTTGCAGTTAGTTATCCAAAACTATCGACAATTGCTAACAATTGCTTTCGATGATGATTATAAGCCAATTAAATACAAGGTAAACAGCTTAAAAGTAATATGTTAAAAAATAATTTATTTAGTGTTTACCAGCTTGCAAACGAGATCACCTGGAAGTGCAACTTTACTTTAGCAATAAAGTTAGGCATGGAATGCGCCAACCTTTCTTTCATTTAGAAGCATCCTACGAGAACTTGCAGGCAAATACTTAACTCACGCCTAACATCATATTCATATTTAAGTCGATAAATTGCAGATAGAGTACTACAGCGAAGTCAGGACAAAGACCCTGACAGGATTCATCTCCCAAATTGGTGGACAACTAGTTTAGTCAAAGTACATAATATTTAGTTACACAATATGATTTAGGGACTACTCATGGGTATTTCCTTGATTGGCGTTATACAAGTACTAACATCATTGTTCATATTTCTTTATTCGTCTTTAAAAACGATTTATTACAATAAAAGCATGTGAATCGATATCAACAAAGGTATGATAGGCTTTAACGACGGTTTATCTAGGCTTTACCGGTAATATTGCTGGTAATTCGGTTGCTAGCAACTTTTCGAATAGTCAAAAATTCTACAAGTATTATTCCCATTCGGTGACGATTTCTCTCTCATTCTCATTGTAAAATTATTCTCAGTTTAATTAAACTGCCGGTATTCCATTGGGTGTCGTCTTTCTGTCTCTAATCGCTTGCGATTTCTACAATTCAAAAAAATTATTCCAGCTCGCAAACGTACATTTTCACATTAATAATATGCCTCCAAATTCTTCTGAGAAGTTGGATAAGAGTCGAATTCTTCTGGAAATTATCGCTCAGTTTACTGAAAGTTTCAACTCTGCTTTTGGCCTTGAATCCGACGATTTTGAAACAATGGAACTGTATGTTTTTGTTTGAACTTAATTATCTACAACTTTGTGATTTTAGGAAACCTGGAGCACGAATTTTTCACATTTTGTGCGAAAACCTTGCAGCTGACATGGAAACCTTGACCCGGTCGATGGCTTGTCTGAAGAAAAGCTTTTGATTGCAATCAGGAATTCATCGGTAATTTTTAAAATTATATATATTTTTTTTCAATTTAGCACAGTTTACCATTCTTTTTGGCTTTCCAGGCATTGCGTCCAACAATTTCATCTCGGAACTGAGCTTTGAATTACTTGCTAAACATCAAATCCGTCAGCTGGAAAAGCCAAGCTTGCGTTGCGTCAACCTTGTATATCTAGAACTTCTTCGAGTTGTAAGAAAATGTGGAGAGAGACAGGTGAGTTTGAGCATTGGTTGATCATTTCTCCTCTCATTCTGTTTACATGTAGAAATCGGCACGGTCTCAGTTTCCAACTCTCTTTGAACGTATAGATGGAATCGTCTCTGAGCTACTGGTTGATCGCCTTCGCTTAACCGAACAGTTCGTGGCAGATTTGATGGAAATAGAAGCAGCTTATGTTAATTGCAAGAATCCAGATTTTATCGAGCTAGTCCTGAATGTCGTATGGGTATCTTGTTTTCTTATTTATTTACTTGCTTGGGAGGTTTCATTATTTCATCCCTTAGGAAGATCGATCAACTGCCAGATGTGACGTAAATGACAAAAAATATGCGCCTGTAACAATTCTGCCTCCTCCTTCACTGTATTTCGAGCAGCAGTTCCAAAAGTATCAAGCTGTCCGATCCTTCCCGTCTTGGAAATTCGGTTTCTTCAAGCAAATATCAAAAATAGTCACAAGTTCAGTTGCCATGGCTGATACATATCCTGCTCTACCCACTGCAACTTTGCCGGATAATCAAGATGAAGCACTGTTGGCGGATGAAGACATCTGTTGAGGATGTTGCAAGCAAGGGAATGGTGGATGCGGAAATGATGCTGTTGTTGGAAATGCTTTTAAAGCGCGAGGGGACCTAAGTTCTTTTGAGAGCAGAGAGAAACAGGCGTGCTTTGTTACAAGTGAGTTAAAAGCCACTGTGTGTGAAAGGTTTCTTGACCCCAAATTTAGAAGAACTTATCTGTTGCTATTTTTGGTGGTTCGCAAAAATATTCAAGATATGGTTCCGAAGTCAATTATGAATTTTTCTAGTCGACTATGTGAAGGTTTGTCTATAAGGCTCTGAATTATGTTAGTCAGAATAAGTTAGTGCATTTAGGACAACCTGCAAAGTCAATTGATCCGAGAACTCTACACATCTGCCGACCTAGGCTACCTTCTCGGCGAAAACGCGCAACTGGATCATCGGGTCAGAAAATATCTATTAAGAATCATTTGGTCCTTTTGAATCAATGAATTTTTATTTCAGACGAAGGGTGGAGCGATGATTTGATAGATGAAGTCTAAGATTCGCTGTCGTATTTGTAACAAGGAAAAAATTGAAAAAGCGAAATGTGTTGTAAATGTTTCATACTATTTTTCCCTTCTTATGTGTTAGAATAAAGCGAGAATATGAGCAGCATTATAAATTATTTTTGTCTGCAAACATTCGTTATTATTTTTTCGTATAATGTGTGGTACATGTTCGCATGAAATGGTTATTGTACCTATTTCGTACTGTCATTATTCAGTAGCCTGATTGAATAATACATTTCGGCGTTTCTTTGCGCTGCATTCAAAAACTATGGTAGGATACTACTAGCGAATACTCCCCATTAATTTTTTCATTCAAAACTTGAGTAAAGAGTACCCAAATTTATGCACCAGACCCAGAAAGAAGTGCGTAAGACAGTTATTAGTCACAACTTCCGTGCGCTGGCCTACTCTGAGCCTAAAAGCTAAGCCTAAACTTGTTGTTTTAAATGGTAGTTACAGTGATTTTTAATAGATCAGATTCTTCGGTGGCAGTGTTGTCAGTCGGGCATAGTAAAGCTGAGCAAAAAAGAATAGCACTATGCTTTAAGTGAAATTAAGAAAAAGCACAAAAAAATAAATATTCTTTTTGAGAGAGGAAAATTCAAACTCAAAAAGCTATGCTAATTCAAGTAGCATAACTACTTGAAATTTTAATTATGCTTTTTGAAAAATCATAATTAAGCGAGACCATTAAAAATGCTTTTTGTTTTGGCATAGCTTGTAGCGTTTCATAAATATGCCTTTTGTTTTGCCGTCTTTTCTTCTCGAATAAATAAGTGCATAGTTAATTCTGCTTTTCGATCTGTGAAATCAATAATCATATTTATTTCTGACGAAAAACTACGCTATTTCAATTAGCATATTTATTTTTGCGCTCACTTATTTGTATCTGGGTACATCTCGAGTTAATATTTTAGTAAATCAAAAATTTTAGTAAAACATCCAGGTGTTTAGGTATTAACCAGTTGGTTCAGATACTATCTATCTGGTTAGGTACTTTATATGTGGTTTTGTCACTCTCCCGGTGATTTGCACCTATTCAGGTCATTTGGGCACTCTCTAGGTGGTTGGGCCTACTCAGGTAGTTTGGCTACTTTCTAGGTGATTTGGGTCTATTCAGGTGGTTTAGGCACCTTCCACGTGGTTTGGGCTTATTTAAGTGGTTTGGGCAACATCCTAGTGGTTCAGGCACCCTCTTGGTAGTTCGGGGCTATCCAAGTGGTTCGGCTACTATTCTGGTGGTTCGAGCTATACGCATACATAAGGTGCATCAGAGTCTGTGCTGAGAAAAAAGCATAATGGTTTGTTATAAGCTAAATTTGAAGAAGCATAAAATTAATTATGCTTATCCATTTTTTTGAAAAAAGCATAATAGATAAGTATGCTACTTGATAATTTTCTATTAGCAACCGAAATAAATATGTCAGTGCGATCATCACTAAGAGCATATTATTATTTAACAACCTTCGATCTTTTCAAAAAACATAATTCTTTTTACTTTATGTCTACACGTGGAAAAAAATTTTATGCTTTTTGAAACATGAAAAAAGCATAATTAATCCGTTATGCTTTTCCCACAATGTCTTCGGCATGATTATTTAAATATGCCTCTGCATCAGGGTCGCAGATGAAAAAACGGAAAATCAGGATTTTGGACAAAAAAATCTCTAAAAATCAGGATTTTGAACAAAAAAATCGGGTAAAACGGAAATTTGCAGCTAATTCTCGTATTTTGCAGCTAATTCTCGTAATTTTGCAGTTAATTTTTTTTTGCAGCTAATTCTCGTAATTTTGCAGCTAATTCTCGGTAATTTTGCAGCTAATTCTCGTAATTTTGCAGCAAATCCTTGTAATCTTGCAGCAAATATGAGTGAATTTTGCGGGAATTCGAATTCCTAGTCAAAAAGATGACTTGGATCGCTCAGAATCCAGCCCGGAGTGGTCAGAAGCCCCTGAAAGTTGGTTTTTGGGGGTTTACTATAGGGGGGGGGTAAACTTTTCGAGAAAAATCGATTTAGCGGATCAGATTTCGGGTCCGATCGGCTTAATCGCTCAGAATTTCAGGTTTATGACGGTTTGGAGTGGTTCAGTGTGGAGTTGTGGGCAATTAAGCCGATCGGACCCGAAATCTGATCCGCTAAATCGATTTTTCTCGAAAAGTTTACCCCCCCTTTAGTAAACCCCCAAAAAACCAACTTTCAGGGGCTTCTGGCCATTCGGGCTGGGATTCGAGCGATCCAAGTCATCTTTTGACTAGGAAATTCGAATTCCCGCAAAATTCACTCATATTGCTGCAAGATTACAAGGATTAGCTGCAAAATTACGAGAATTGCTGCAAAATTTCCGTTTTAACCCCAAAAATCTCTAAAAATCAGGATTTTGAACAAAAAGTCTCCAAAAAATCAGGTAATCCCTGATTTTTGGCGATCGAAAATCAGGATTTGAATTGAAAAATCAGGAAATTCCTGATAAATCAGGACATCTGCAAACCCTGTTCTGCATGTTTTAAAAGCATAGTTATTATTTATGCTCGTCCTAGTGGCATATTTATTCGACTATTTTTTCTAAATCTTTTGTCTCGGAACATTTATTTTTACCAATATATTTAGCCTTTTCAAAATGACCTCAAATTGACAACACTGTTCGGTGGGGGGTGGTCGGTATTCTTAGGTACTTCTCTCTTTTCTTCCTTTTTTTTCAGCCCTCGGTTTGAAATTCTGGCTCTCTTCTCTGTTGATGCTGTCATCCCTCGCTTTGGCCTTAGGTATCTTCTTTCTTTTCTTCCTTTTTCAGCCCTCGGTTTTCGTTAGTAGGGCCGGTTAAAGCTTTCCAGATCTTTATTTTTTCATATCATATTAGGGAACCTTATGAATAGTCGTTGTCTCAAAACAGTTAAAATATATCTCCAATAAAGGCCCACGGACTTTCATTATTAATGAAAGCCCATGGTTTTTAATAATGATAACTGTAATAAGGTAATAATCATACTTGAACGCGATAAAAAAAAAACCACTTCTATAGTGCCTATGAGTACCAAAGAGTATTGATTGTCTAAGCGTTGAAGTCACTTTTAAACCCAGCCACTTGTGGTGCACGTAAAAGTATAAGGACTCGAAATGATCGGACTATCAGCCGGGTGGATCTGAGGTTGTCGTTTAACTTTGGATGGCTGAGACTCTGGCTCGTAGCCTCAGGCCGGAAAATGGGGAGACCTTTTCGCCGAAAAATCAAAGATGTTGAAAGTTTTGATACTGGCGCCTACCGCATAAATAACTCTGGTATACATGTTTTTTCATGCATCCAGGGTCACTTCGAGTGTTTGGGCTAAGGTATGTGGGTGTGCGCATCTCAACTCAAGCCCCTGCGCCCCCGAAGGGGCGCAGGGGCTTGAGAGATTATGGGGGCATGAGAGTACTACAACCAGTACTACACGCAGGGTAGCACCACTAGGGTACCACCATCAGGGTACCACAACCAGGGTACCACCATCTGGATAACACTTCATAGGTACCAACATCTGTATACAAACTTGGATACAACCAAATGAGACTATCACAGGACCTGGGTACCACATCACGTACCACCGTATGTGGACCACCATCTGTAGAGCACTATTGATTGAATACCACGTGTAGACCACCATCTGATTTTGAAGAATTGACTGATTTAGAAAAAATCGGCAAAAAAAAAAAAGGAACGGTTTTAGGAAATGCCGGCAGAAAAAAGATTTTGAACGGATTTTATAATATTCAATATTCATTGCCGCTTGCAAAAATCATTTAAACGGATTTTGGAATTGCCATTTGCAAAAAAAGTTTTTCAACGGATTTTGGAATAATGCCGTTGCAAAAAAGATTCTAATGGATTTTGGCAAATGCCGTTTGCAAAAAAGATTTTCAACGGATTTAGAATTTGCGCTTTGCAAAAATCATTTTAAACGGATTTTAGAATTTGCCGTTCGCAAAAAGCATTTCAAACGGATTTTAGAATTTGCGTTTGAAAAAAAGATTTCAAACGGATTTTGGCGAATGCCGCCGACAAGCAGAATGCCAAACGGATTTTGGCAAATGCCGCCAGTTGCCGAATGCAAAACGGATCCGCGACGGATTGCAAAAATTCCGAACACTGGGTGGGCCGAACGCGTGGATACCAATATTTTCAGTTCATTTATTTATCGATTGAGCTTTCAGAGTCAGCAAACGTATAAAAATACTATGATCTCTGCGCGTCTTTTGCTTCTGAAAAAGTAGATAGGAATGTGATGCTGAAGCCGAGTGTCTTCCGTTCTATTCTCCAGCTTTGTATCTTCGAGCATCTGCACTTCTCCTCAACTGTGAATGAACCAAGTATTTGAAAAAAGAGACACAGGTTATTTATTTCTAACTTATCTGTGTAGTTTACTGTATTCTAGACGTCTTGCTGAAGAAAACAAAGCACTCTTGACAAGTATAAGCGCGCTTTAGCCGAAAACGAAAACACGAGGAAAAGATCAAAAGCAATTGGAGGACATGAAGAGCTATGCCATCCAAAACTTCCTGCACGAAGATCTGCTTGAGTCTGTCTATATTTGAAATACTTCGCGGTGTTTCTAAATTTGCTATTTTTCAGATATCTGACAATTTGGATCTTGCTCTTGAGTCGGCCAAAAAGAAGACAGAAGAAAATGTGGAGATCAAGTCTACTTCCTCCTACAAAGGCTTGCAGATCACCAGGATTCACTGCAGAAGGCGTTGCGCAAGCATGGTCTAGTTCAAACAGTTCCAAAAGGTGAGGTCTTTGATCCGGAGAACATGATGCTGTTTTACGAAGTTTCATCGGTTGTTTTGTTAATTTTAGTACAGTCGACTTCGGGATTTTACATGCGGCCGATATAAAATACACCACAAGATTTAACATACAGCTGGGCCGGTCCCTCAATAATTAGATCCGCCAAATAACCCCCCGATTTATATACAGTCCGGTTTAATATACGGCTGGGATCGGGCCAAGGGTGTATCTTAAATCGAGAGTCGACTGTAGATCATGAGCAATTTTTAATTTTAGGACTCTGCTAAGCCAGGTGATGTGGTCGAGGTGCTTAGTCTGGATACATTCTGAATGGCCGTGTGATTAAGACCTGCTAAAAGTAGCTGTTGCTCCGATTCCCTGAAATTGTAGTGTTAGAGTAGACATGTACAGTGCTATTGTTGTTCTCTGATGATAAAATGTATTTGTTAGTCTCTGATCATCTTATTCGTGAAACAGTTTGCCTTTGACTTTTCCGTTTCCGTTCACGTGGTTCTTTAGAAATTAAGAGATTAGTGGAACTCTATTTTTTCAATGTGCTATAGAGGTCATCTCGGGTATTTTCCAATCAATGTAATGATTATTACTGTCACTCAACAGTTTCTAAAATATCTCACTAACGGAAGTGAAATGGCATTGACAGTGTATTGAAATGGTACTGCAACATGAAAGAATCATTGGAGCCATGTAATTGAATTTTCAATGTTATTTTACGGGTATGCCATGGCACATCATGACATTGTGTAACTTACAATGTCATGGATATTGCATTTTTGGAGCAATGCCTTTGAATGACAGTATGGAGTCATTACAAGGCCTCGCCATAGTTCTTGAGATCGAATCTGCACCTTTTTTGGCATTTTTGGCACAATTTTGATTACAAATCCGGCGTAGGGGCGTTTGTCCCATTTGTCGCATTTTTGGCGTTCTGCCCTATGTTCTGTTTCAGCCACTTAGGCCTTATTTTTTAACTTAGGCTTAGTCCTTAGGCTCAGGTAGGCCAGCGCATGTTAGCCGTGACTGAAAAATGTCTTACGGACTACAAAATGGCTGAAAAAACAAGCCTAAGTGGCTAAAAGAGAACATAGGGAAGAACGCCAAAATGCAAAAAAGGGGCCAACGCCTACGCATCACGGAGCAAATATAGTATACCCACCACTGAACTATAGTATACCCACCCCACTCAACTATATTATACTACCATCATTTGATATTCATTTTTTTTTGTTTTAATCGAAAATTTATAAGTCTCTGAGTCTGGGGTGCGTATACTGTAGTTCAGTGAGGTGGGTATACTATAGTTCAGTGGGGTGGGTATACTATATATTTAGCCCGCACCACAAATCCTGTGATTTTGAGTGGTTCCCAATAATTCTTTGGTGTCGAAATGAAGCCCTGTTCTTCGGGGAATACAACGCATTTTCGTACTTTCTCTAAAGTGTATTACATTTCAGCAAAGTGGGGACGCAACAAACTCGCCAACGAAAAACTCGCCAGCGCAAAAGACCGCAAACGCCAATAACTCGCCAACGCGAAAAATTGCCAACGCAAAAGACTCGTCAACGTCAATCTCGCCACGCGTATCTCGCCAACGGCAAATCTCGCAACGCGAAACTCGCCAACGGCGAAACTCGCCAACAAAAACTCGCAACAAAAACTCGCCAACGAAAAACTCGCCAACGCAAAAAACTCGCCAACGGAAAACTCGCCAACGGTGAAACTCGCCAACGAAAAACTCGCCAATTGTGGAACCCCAAAAATATACATTTTAATATTTTTTTCAGGAATTTTAAAATTTTTTTATTTTGGCAAAAGGATACATATATTTATTTCGAGAA